>SRSE01000283.1:0-139394 GCA_005024645.1 Planiliza haematocheilus
AATTAATCAAATATATGTAAACTCTACTGAGAACGCTAATTAATCCCTCTCAGTGCTCACGCCCTCTGCTGCCAGCTCCTTCATCAAACCAACCGGAGGGGTCGGGCTGGGGGTGGGGGTCGGGCTGGGGGTGGGGGTCGGGCTGGGGGGGTTGATAATTGCAACAATTCACAAAAACACATCCACGATAACGTCACCTCAGCTTTAATACTACACCAACTCCTCCTGACAAACCTGCTGTTAATACGTGTAGGAAATGCAAATAAAGACGTTAGTAATCATCCTGAGGGGAGAAGCCAGAAACAAGTAAAGACATTTAGATTCAGTCAAAGCTGTCGAGGAAAGATGAATGAACACTGAGTTTATGGCTGGTGGCTGTGCAGTTTGTTAAGCATCTCTTTGTTCTTTTAATTTGGGATCTTTGGGTTAGGGTTAGGTGTCTTTTATATTCTAGTGATGCATTTTACAGCCTCTGGACATAAACTCATACATCAATATTTTTGTCATAAATCACTTTAACAACTTGTTCAAAACGACCAAAAATGTCATAGTTTTCAGGACTTTATCACTTTAAATGTCTGAAATATGAAGCTTTATTTTTTACACATTATAAAGAAAAGAATGAATGTGAGATTAGCAATAAAATGAATTTGATTGCATTCGTATTTTTGATGTGTTGTCAGATACTTGGACACAATGCCTCATTGACTTCCATTCAAACAACTATTTTTTAATCTCACTGCCATAACAGTATAAAACAATGCATTCTGTAATGTTAGCATTAAATTTAGAAGAAAAGTGGTGATTTGACCAGATTCAACCATTGTCCTATTGTAGGTTGATGCATGAAATTCTTGTAAATTTACCATTTATATTATAGAGCTATGTGACCACAGGAGGGGTCCCAAGTGTGATCCAGAGAGTAGTAAATATGAGGAACACCAAGGGTTAAAAATGATCATCTTATTGTGTCTGCTGCATTTTATTTTAGAAATATGAATTCAAGAAAGAAAAATAGAATAATTCAACATTTAAAGTCTCCGTTTAATATCTGATATATTTAATGGATGAACGTTTTATTACGTAGCAGTTAATAGAAAGACTTGATTACATGTAAAAAGAAGACCTGGTCCTATCAGTGCAGATTAGATTTTAGTGGTTGGACAGTTGGTTTTTGTTTCTGCAAGCGATGAGAAAAAAAGAAAAGAAAAAAAAATCAAATAAGCAGAAAACAAGCAAACAAAGCAGCATCAGAGGAAGGTTATCTAACCGGACCGACTGAATGCAACGCTTCCACATGAGAGGCTGCCGCCATCACTTCTGCATCATCTGCTTTAACTGCACCTACACCGCCGCCGCCGCCGCCGACACCAACGACGGCCGATCAAACCTCCAGCGTTTGTCCAGCGGCGCCGTGTCTTTAGAAAACACAGGACAGTGTCGTGTTTAATGCAGTTACGTAAGAGAGAGAGAGAGAAACTCCTACAAAATGTCACAGATGAATCCATGAGGCTCATTCTGGCTGCTTTTAACCTTCAGCTGCTTCCTTTGGATTCACTTCCTTAAAAAATACTTTTACATTATTATTCTTATAGTTGTGGTTCAGGGTGGGAGCACGACTCCGTTATGTCTGTAGAGAGAAAGACTTTTTGCAGTATTTTTTTGTGCCATTGTTTTTTTTTTCTGTCAAGGTCATGTTTTCTGTTAATTCTCATTTTTCTTCTTCATGTCCAACATTGTCTCAGTGAAAGCTTGAACCTCTCTGATGTGTCTCATTGTTCGTCCTCTTGTGTCCTCGTCATAGTTTCAACCTTCACTTTCCTTTTCATAGTCATCCAGTGTTCATCTCTAGTCTAAAGGATCCGTTCACACATAAACCAGATCTCTCCTTGTCCAGCTCTTTATAGTTCGTCTCTTGTGGACGTCCCAGGCTCTGGTTGCCACGGTAACCCTCTTGTATATTTCCCAGTGCAAAAGCAGAACATATAGATGCTGGATTATTGTTTTCGGAGCAGAATGAACTCATCTCGTCGCCAAAGAACGTCGTCTCCATGGTGACGCATGGAGGTAACAGCATCATGTTGTGGAGCTGCTTTAGTGAAGGTGGAGGGAGTCATGAATATGTCTGGTGTGTGGGCGGAGCTAACTCTTCTTCTACTGGAAAAGAAAATACCTCACTGTGTTCTGAGAGTTTGTTCTGGAGGCGGCCATCTTGTTTTTAATGTTTTGACCCGATCTGTTCGGTTGTGACGACGTTCTAAGGTGAAATTAATTTATAGATTTTAGCTTCAGCTGCTGTTTGATGCCATGAAGTTCTATAGTTAGCTCAGATAAGAGCTAATGTTGTTAGCAGGGTTATTGTGTGTCTCAGTGAGATTCGTTTCTGTCCACAAATAAGACAGTTGGTCTCTACTGGACGTCCCAGGCTCTGGTTTCCTAGGTAACAATCACATAACCATGTCTTTGTGGGAGGAGCTAGCTCTTCTTCTTCCTCCAAGTCGCTATCATCATCATCATCACGGTGGATGTGGTGGTAGGAACCAAAGTGGTGGACACTGTTTCCTTCAGGGAAACGTTTAGTGAACTCTGTGTTTGAGTCACATGTCAATCAACTGCGTCGGTGTCTCTCATTGGTCCAGATCAGATCTTTGCTGTGTTGAGGTTGAGGAACATTAAAGTGCTAAATGAAAACAGTTTGATTAGAGAGTTAAAGCAGATGGAGAGAAAGAAGGAGCCGTTTAATAAGAGGCTGTGATTCTAGTGAAACTATTCTGGCAGGAGAACAATGTCTCTAGACATGTTGGCGGCGCCTTCAGTCGTTGCTTTTCACTTTGACCTAAAACACTGAAACATATTTCATGTTTTTAAACCCACGTGAAAAATAGTTCATAAACAAAGCTGTCTCCTAGAAATATGTTAACACAACAACAACACTGGGTTGGTAGTGGAACGCTTCAAGATCTTCAGGAGAATGAATTCAGTTAATAACCTGCTGCTGTGAACGGTTCTTAACTACAGCAGGGTCACGATGAAGCCTGGCTTTAATCAAGCTACTGATCTGGAGGCGGTTAGAGATATTTCAGCAGAAAAGTCAGAGCTACAGATAGAAAGTCAGAGAATATTAAATGATTGTTTAGGATTTATTGACAAGAATAAATCCGTTAAGCTAGAGTCAGTGGTTTAAGCAGTGTTATTAGATTAATAACAATAACAAAACTAAGAAATCACGAGCAGTGTTGAACGAATTTGAATTTTTTTCAGAATCCTCATATTCTTTATTTATTCTCATAAAACTTCTCATAAAGCTTTAAATATAGAGAAATAAAGAATTACACACATAAATGTTAAAGAAATATAAAAGACATTTCTGTAACGACCTTTACTGAATCAATCTAAATAAACAGCTGACTGACTCTACTCGATGCACCTTTATTCTGTGATATCAGCTTCATATTCTGCAGGATGTTCGTGTAGTTTGTGGAGATAAGTGCCTCAGATCTGCAGAGTTTACGTCCAGTGCCTGATTCTAGACGGATGTGTTCCCGTTATGATGACCTGGATCGACGGCCGTCAGTAATGGACGGTAATGGACCCCCCCTTCCTGAATATGCTGCTATTTTTAGGAGCTTAAAGAGGGAAAATCCTGTTTCATTATCCACAGACGAGGTGGCACAACTGCGTCACATAACATCTTAGTTTTTCGTGTTTTCGGCCGACGGGGCCGCAGCACGTTCGCCTCCATGTGCCACATCAGTCATGCATGAACACACAGATTTAATTACTCAGTAATAATATTCACCATGTCTAACCCCAGATATAAATAGACAACGTGCTGTTTGTAGTAATCAGAGCGGAGCTGCTGTTGGTGTTGCAGCACACCAACAGCAAGCCAAGGAGGAAGGGGGGAGGTCACATGAATCTAGGCGACCAATCACAGCAGGCCTCGCTTGATTGAACTTCATAGTCGGGCGAACGCTAACGACGCAGCTTCCAATACGACCCCCGAGGCCCAACTGCTGTGGAGGCGGGTCACAGATCTGTGTCAGAGGTTTTCATTTTTTATTTTATTCAACCCAATCCTCCTGATTCCCCACCAAACATTTTCTCAGAAGACTAAAACTTTGTAAATGTTTTATTTATGTATTTTATCACAAAAAACATTTACAACTGATCAGCTGATCACGCTACGTTAGCTTAGCATATCAGATCTGTTGCTAGTTTGTCTCAGCTAATCTTTTGCTGCTTCTTGTCGGATCCTGGTTGTAGTTTGTAGATTTACTGAATGGAAGGAGTCTGTCTAACAACTCGTACAGAGGCGGTCGAACACAAGGCATTCTGGGAGTTTAACACTAAAGTTTGCCCCTACTTGCTTCCTGGAACAGTGCGGAGGTGGATACATATGATAACTGCAACTTCCTGGATGTGGCAGCGTTGATGATGACGATGTCTGACTCAGACACAACTATAAAACCATAAAGAGGTTTCACTTTCAACACAAACGTAATTCAGGTTCATTTAAAGCATCATTTAGAGGAATTAATAAAGCTGGAGACAAACTATTCTGATGGATCATAATAAACTGGAACAGGTTTTCCGTTCCCACCCCGAATGAAGCCCTGTAGCTGGAGAGTTGATGACGTCTATGAGCAGCAGTGATTAATCCCATAATATCAGTGACTGGTTCAGGTTTAATACAGTGAATGGTTTGTTGTGGTTTGGGTGCAGCTTTGACTGCTTTTGCCCAGCGAGCTGAATGACTTCCGACCGGTGGCACTCACATCACATCTGATGAAGACGATGGAGCGGCTCTTCCTCAAGCTCCTCAGACCCCAGGTGCAGCACGCTGAGGACCCTCTACAGTTTGCCTACCGGGCAGAGGTTGGTGTAGAGGATGCCATCCTCTACCTGCTACACAGAGCCCACTCGCATCTGGACAAGGGAAGAGGCACTGTAAGGATTACTTTCCTGGACTTTTCCAGTGCCTTCAACACTATTCAGCCCCTTGTACTCCAGGAGAAACTCTCCAGTATGCGAGTGGACCCCTGCCTGGTTGCTTGGATTTCCAGCTACCTCACCGACAGACCACAGTACGTCAGGCTGAAGGACATCACGTCTGACACTGTGGTCAGCAGCACTGGAGCTCCACAGGGGACTGTACTTTCCCCTTTCCTCTTCACCCTGTACACCGCGGACTTCTGTTACAACTCGGACACGTGTCACATCCAGAAGTTCGCAGATGACACGGCCATCGTGGGGTGTATCAGTGGCGACGAAGAGGAGGAGTACAGGAGCCTGGTGAGGGATTTTGTTGTCTGGAGCCACAAAAACAATCTACAGCTCAACACCTCAAAGACTAAGGAACTGGTCATTGACTTTGGGAGGGACAGACCCAACCCCAGACCAGTTCTGATAGGAGCGGAGGAGGTGGAGGTCGTGCAGACCTATAAATATCTTGGGCTGTGGCTGGACAACAAGCTGGACTGGACAAGCAACACGGGGCAGCTGTACAAGAAGACCCAGAGCAGGATGTACTTCCTGAGGAGGTTAAGATCATTCAACATCTGTAAAAAGCTCCTGGGGATCTTCTACCAGTCTGTGGTTGCTAGCATCCTGACCTACGCTGTGGTGTGCTGGGGTGGGAGCACCTCAAAGACAGACCTCTCCAGGTTGGAGAAGCTGATCAGGCGGGCTGGCTCTGTGGTTGGCACGAGGCTGGACCCTCTGGCTGCTGTTGCAGAGAGAAGGACACTAAACAAACTGACTAGTATCCTGGACAATGCCAGCCACCCTCTGCACACAATCTTCAGCAGCCAGAGAAGCACCTTCAGTGGGAGGATGCTCCTCCCAAGGTGCAGGACCAACAGACTGAGGAACTCCTTTGTTCCCCGTGCCATAAAACTGTTCAACCACCACTCACTTGGGGGGAGGAGGACAAAAGAGGACAAAAAAGGAAGGGCCTGAATGACTTTTTTTTTTTTTTTTTTAACTTAATCTACAATAGTAATGTGCAATATAAATGTACCCGGCATCTGTCTATTTATGCAACAACCATCTTTGTACAGTCACAGTATTTATTTTTATTATTTATCTTTTTTCTTACTGGGTGTTTTGGTATTTGGGTTACTGTACTGCTTTCCTACATGTATGTCTGACAGTGCTGTATGCGATGGAGATGTCAATTTCCCTGCGGGAACTTCCCAAAAGGATTAATAAAGTTGTCTATCTATCTATCTATCTATGATTCGGTTTATATGATCAACTACTACCACCTCACCACACATCCACAGAGGACGACCTTCATGGTTTATCACTGGGTTCTGGTTCTTCTGCCTCTAGATTTGTCAGCTTTGATGTTCACCAACCACCATTTGGTTTATAGCAGACCTTTAAATTAATAACTACAGAAGATCAGACTTGCCTTAAGCCCGATACCGATACTCTGGGGCGTCCCAGAACACAACTATCAGAGACGATGTCCCATTTCAAACAGCTTGGAAAAGAGCAGGTATCTCCAACAAACCAAAATATATGTACATATATGTGCCACACGGTAGCAGAGCAGCAATGTCAAAACAACACGAGAACCTTTGAAAGCTAGCAAACAGCCAGTTTACAACATCATTGTTTTATTTATTTATTATTTTTTCATTTGTAAAGATCTGGACACCGATCAGAACCACGATGGTTTACCTACGTTATCTTTAGCAACCACATAATCGTAGCACTTCTTCAGAAACAACTTCAACATGAGTCTCAAGTTTGACGTCCACAGAGAAAACCAACATGGCCGACAGCCAACCAACCAGAGGACAAGTTTAAATCTTTCCACCAGCGTGGCCAACCAAGTGTGTTTAAGGAATTAAATATCTTATCTAAAGAAATGATCTTTTATTTTGTCAAAATTAAAAAAAAGCTCATTATAAACAAGAGTGTTAAATACACTTCAGGCCACATGATATGAAAACAGAAAAGCATTGAAATTAAATCTCTAGAACCAGAATAAAACGAACATCTGACAACAAAACACTCAACAGGACAACAATCATTATTTTCTCTTTTCACTTCCAGCAGATTAAAAGCGTTCCGTTAAATTCTGTGGAGTGATACCTCCTGTCAACGTAGCAGCTTTGTATCGCGAGTGTACCCGGAAATAACGGCTGTACCTGTTGAGTTCCGGTCCGGTCTGTTCTCGAGGCAGTCGTTCCTCCCGGGTAAAAAGAAGACGAGCAGGGCGGGACATGGACGGTGGAGACGTCAAACGCAGAGACAGAGCTCACCTGAGCGCCCGGGAACACGCGCCATTTTGTTTTTTAAACGCAGCCATTCAGGTGTACGGGTGACGCAGGGGGGCGTGTCCTTAAAGGCGCCGTTAACATTTTAATACAATTACTTCCCCAACAAATAATAATAATAATAATAATAATATAGAAAGTCTCTCAGGTGTGACTTTAATTGTAATTACTGTAGCTTATTATTCGTCATGTGGACTATCTTGGGTGTTTTTGATAGATTTAGTTCATGGACGTGTTGATCTGCAGCAGCTGAACGTCTCTGCAGCTCCTCTACTTCACACTTCCCTCTCAGAGAGGATGAAGTGTGAAGTCGTGGGCCGAGTTGACGCCGCTCTGTGTTCCTTCATTCATGTCAGACCGTTAAATAACCAGAGAACCAGGAAACATTTCTGAACAGGAACGTTTTAAAATCTATTACAGAGCTGAGGCTGAACTGAAACAGACATCATTAACATCACTGAGATATTTTCTTGCTTTTCTTCGTCTCTTTGTTCCCAGAAAAACATGATTCACATAAATGTTAAATAATATTCAGAATATTTATTGTACCCAGAAGATGAACCCTTTCATAGCCTTTCATTTATTTTGTTCTATTTGTGCAGTCAAGCTGCATTGAAGTCAAACCATTTTATCACTATAGTTAAATTATGACACTATGTCACATGCTAACATTTCATTTTAATTTAATTTTGAGTAACTGGGTCTTTTGTAGCCGTGTTTTTAGTCACGTTAGCACCATTGTGGTTTTGTTAATATTCTAGTAGTTAGCCTCTATGGGACATCCCAGGCTCTGGTTGCCATGGTAACCCTCTTCTGTACGGAACATATAAATGGTTTATTGTTTTTGGGGCAGAATAAACTCATCTCGTCACCAAAGAACGTCGTCTCCATGGTGACGCATGGAGGTAACAGCATCATGTTGTGGAGCTGCTTTAGTGAAGGTGGAGGGAGTCATGAATATGTCTGGTGTGTGGGCGGAGCTAACTCTTCTTCTACTGGAAAAGAAAATACCGCTAGTGGTGCTACGGAGGAAAAATCGTGTTCTGAAAGTTTGTTCTGGAGGCGGCCATCTTGTTTTTCGTGACTTGTTTTGACGCGATCAGTTTGGTCAGACGTCTCTTTAGCTTCAACAGCTGTTTGATTCCACGCAGAGTCTGGTTGCCTAGGTAACCATCATATAAATATGTCTGGTGTGTGGGCGGAGCTAGCGTCATGCAGGTAGGAACGTTAGTGATGGATGACGTCAATTTTGTTTGTTGACTACCCATAGCTCGTTCTTTATTTTCCACATGAAACAGATTTGTCGTTTTTGTGGCTTTATTGTGACATTGAGCCTTAAACCTGAGGATGTAAAATGAAATCAGGAGAGCAGGAGGTTAGTTACTGTTCATGGGACACAAGCAACCTTCATGATTTAAAGCCAGAGGAGATATTAAAACGACGGGATTTAGAGTTTTACCCTCATTCTGTGCAGCCATGATGCGTTATCAAAAACACATCCAGCCCCATTTGGATTATCATCATCATCATCATCATCATCATCATCATCATCATCATCATCATCACCATCATCATCATCACCCAGACTCTTCTCTCAGTATTAATATCATTCACTGAGGAGTTAAATCAAACACAGAAACCGTCCCCTTTGGTTTTTATGTGACTCTTCATCGTCACTGAGCCTTTAAAGGCTGCTGATCTCAGACGTGTTGAAGTAAAACCATCCCACTGCTCCTACAGACGGACTGAGTCTGGGTTCAGGTGAAGAAAAACCCAACGCTGGTGTTTTCTCTTTGTGAATATATCTACATATGTAATGGACTGTGACAGCTGCCTGCCAGCATCAGATATCCCATAATTCCAGGCTGGATGCTACGGAGGCTGGGTGTGAAAACAGATTTGGATACGGTCAGTTTATGCATCCAGATTTCAGATTCTTCTCTCGCCGTCTTTTTTTTTTTTTTGTCTTGTTTGTTTTTGCAGAAACACTTTGGCTCAGGTTAATTCCTGCAGTCTGCAGCGCTGCCGACCGTCCTGCTGGGATTTGCAGCGTCTGTTATTAAGCACATAATGCCGAGCGCCGCGTGATCCGCCGGCCATCTTCACGGCTGGAGGTCAGCAAGAGTCTGCAGGAAAAAAATAAATAAACCTGACAGCCACACCTCCACCGACACGTTCATCAGACAAATAATCTTAAAGCTGAAGACAGTGGTCCCAGAGTATAAACACATTAATAGTCACGAATTAATGATAAAGAAATAATAATTAACAAACTAATAAAGTAAATAAATAAAAATTGGCAGTGGAATATTTAAAACAATTAAATTAATTAACTAATTTAAAAATCGTTTTATTTACCACATGCAATAAATATTAAATTATTATATATATTTGCTATATTCTTTGCATTTTTCAAAATATTTTCTTCCTTTAATAAAAGCATGGAGTTAGTGTATGTACGGAGTCTCAAAGGTGACAAGATTAAACCCGTTCATAAAAACATTCAGCGTATAAATAATCATACAGCAAATAGTGGTCTGTATTAAATTCCTTCTAATGTATTAATAAAACTAATTTTAATATGCTCGACTAATAATAGAATAAATATATTTATTCTCAGCTCAGCTTTGTTTGAGTCTTTGAGTCTTGAGATTTTATTTGACATGAAAATATAATACGACACAAAGCTGTAGTTTAAATCAGAAAAGTTACAACAACTATTGAAGTGAAGCAACAAAAACTGAATCGCGTCAGTGATAGAGCCGCAGTAATGGGCTTTAGCTTTTATTTCTACTCTCATTTGTTTGAGGTTTTCATATAAACTACTAATCAAACTGTTTTGTCTCCTCTTGGCCTCCGTACACGGCATTTAATCGTCCTATTTAAGAAGCGTTTGTGGCTGATGTGATTTCTGACTCTTGTTGTCGTGACGATATGAGCTGGAGGACGAGATCAAGGTCAGGAAGCTCAGACTCAGCTTTTTCATCGTTATTATGGGACGCAGTTACCGTGGCGACCAGGCATGACTGCAAGTTAGTGGTGGAGGCAGAAACGTGAAAAGCTCTGTGAGTTTGTGAGGCGACAGCAGCAGCAGGAGAGTAAGAAATCAAACAAATGAGAGAAGACCCTGCAGGTCGGTGAGATGCTTCACAGCCACGGCCGTGAATCACTGCATCCGACCGGCTAATGTTCCCACAGAGTGACGGCAGACGTGCAGGACGCGTCTTCATCTCCACTGAGCATGCATACATGCAAACATACACAGAAACCAGAGCTCTGTGCATTTAATCTGCTTTGCATCGTCAAACACACTCGGGCTTAAAATAGTCCAGAGGGGAATCAGAGCGCCGGAGCGAGAGGAGAAAGAGGAAGAGAGCCATGCAAATGTCACAGTTTTCATCTTAATGTGAAACCAGAGGTCAAGCTGAGTGTGTGACTTTAATTCAAGCTTTCTAGAAAAAATCCTCAGAAACGAGTGAATCTGAGCGAATGTTAAAAAAAAAAAAGATTCTTGATGATTTTCTAGGATGTTAAAGGAAAGTAAAGAAAACAACTCTGACTCTGAACAAACATCCCCCACCAGAGGACAGAGACACGAGAAATCCTACAGCTCCACCTAGTGGACATCTGGAGAACAACGGGACTGAATCTGTCCATGTTTGACATTTAATACATTTATAAAGCATTTAATTTTATTTTTCAGGACGTTTTCAGAATAACCAGCTGATGCTTAAGACATATTTCATTTGAAAATTTAATTCATTTTTTTTTTTTTTTTTTTTTACAAGCTAATAATTTGATTTATTTATCTGGATGACAAAGATTTAAATAAATTGATAATATTGGCACTTCCTGGTTTCCATACTTCTTAGTCATTTTTACTTTAATGTATAAAATGACACTTTAAGGTTACAATGAAATTAAAACTAAATCGGGAAAAAACTTGTGTTAATTACAAAATTCTGCATTTTTTTTTAATAATTTAGGAAACTCTGACTCCAAAACACCAGAGAACGCTGAAGAATAAACTGAAAACTATTTCCGTGTCCTAATCTGAAAATGTTTATTTAATGAAACACTGTGAGAAGAGTTAGTGGAGGAAGATTTATCTATTTTTATTGTCTATTAAAAAAACTAAAAAATAATCCAGATATGAAGCTTCTGACTCTTTGATCAATAATCTGTGATGTTCTGGTGGTTTGTTTACGTCAGGATCTGATCAGGCTCATTTCATTTCTGGCTCTTTTATTGTGACGAAAACTGATGTTTGATTCTCCAGTGACGTGAAGTCAGGCCTGCGACTAATCTCAGTTATTTCTATGTCCGGTGATTTCAGCAGGATGGTCCCGTCGTTACCAAACATCAGCGATGCGACAGTTTCCTAAAATGTGTTTGAGGGACGTTGGTACGATCGCTGTCTGATCAGAGACAAAGACGAGGACAGGACTGTAGCGTCCATCTTGTCTTAATCAGACGTTCAGACGAAAACCGAACGCCTGCCTGAAACCGTTGTAAACTGCTGCAAAAAAACAAAAAACAAAGAGCAGCTGACTCTGGAGGACGAGAGTTTTTACTGTTTCATGACTGAACGTAGACGTAGTGACTTTAACGAATCAAACCTTCAGAAACGACCCTGTGTTAACATCTGTCCTGAACATCTGGATCATAACTGTTGGGTTTCTAGAGAACGTTTAGTGTCCGTGGTGCGTTCAGGTGCAACTTTCTGGTCCAGACTGAGGAGAAGTCGACCTTTGTTGGTTTATTGTGTCTGTACCGTCACATGTTCAACATCTGGACGCTACAAATAGTTTTACTTGAATAAACTTCAACACTTAAACACTCAGAGACGTGATCTGAGACGTGTCCACGGATCCGTCAGTCGTCCTCACGCTCCTCTGACGTCTTAACTCTGAATTTGGGTTCAGTGGGATGAGATTAAACTTGACTTTAGCCTTTTTATTTAAACCTTTAAACCTTCGTACAGATGTTCAGCTCGATACGAGGGACCAGACTCTCGTCCTGCCGTGTTGCTTCAGCAGCTGCCCGGCGTCCCGTTGGCGGCGGTGGGCGTTCACACCTCGCTGCCTCCTCGCTTTGTGGAGGGAAAGCGAAGGAGGGAAGTTCTGCTGCTGGATTTGGCTGCTGCATATGCTGCGCTGGATTACGCTGATCCAACTTAAAGCTTAAGACCGTGCAATCATTCATAACTACAGGAGCTGCTGAGGGCAGAGCTGCAGATGCTCCCAGCACCATCTGCCACTGCCGGGGGGATTAACTTCGAGGAAGATGGTGGAAGGAGGGGGTGGTGGGAGACGTCGACACCCTCAACACAAATCACTCTCACTTCACACTCTGGAAGATCTGTATTTAATGACCTGGAAAAGTCCAGATACACCTCAGAGTCTAGCTTTAAAAACAACAGCCTCTGTTCTGTTTGATGAGAACAGAAACACGTTTTATAGAGACACTATAAAACATCAGAGACAGTTTGTCTTTATACACTAAAAAAATTAAAAATTCCCAGGATGCATTGCTGGAGACCTAAAAGCCTGGGAGCCGTTCCTAAACATTCATCTGGTTCTTCTTTAACCGTTCTCTTGTAGAACCACTTGTGTTCTTGGTTCTCCTTGTCTTGCTGCATGACCCAGTTTCTCTTCACATTCAGCTCATGGACAGATGTCCTGACATTTTCTTTTAGAGTTCATTGGTCCATCAATGAGGACAAGGCGTCCTGGTCCAGATGCAGCAGAACAGGCCCAAACCAGGACATTAGCTTCACCCCCATGTTTGATGGAGGGATGAGGTTCTGATGCTTCATCTCATTTAAACCAAACTATTCTACTTTGGTCTCATCTGTCCACTAAACATTGTCCCAGTAGTCTCCTGTCTTGTCCACATGATGTTTAGAAATGTTCTTCTTGGAGAGCAGTGTCTTTGTCCATCACACCATGGTTGTTCAGTGGATTCATCAACATTACCATCAGCCAATGAGAGAGAGGCCTTTAGCTGCTTAGAAGTTCCCCTGGGTTCCTCTGGTTCCTCTCAGACTATCATGGAGTGATCTTTGTTGGTGGACCACTCCTGTCGTCTTCAATCTGTCTGACTGTGGATTATTTGTGGCTTCCAAACTCTTTAGAGATGCTTCTGGAACCTTTTCCAGCCTGATGAGCAACAACAACTCTTTCTCTGAGCTCTGAGACAAAGCTCCTTTGTCCACAAACATCAGACTGAGACAATGAAACTAAACCAGGACCTGAACCACAGCTGAGTCTCAGTACTCTGATGGAGACACTTCTCTGATATGTAATATTTCAGAACTTGTGTGAAAATCTGTTGATGTTTTGAGTCATTTTATGAAAAAATGTGTTAAATTCTGAGACATAAGGATCAAATATTTATTTTAAGCTGAATCTGCAGACAAACTAAATTAAACGTTGGTCTCATGTTTGTCTCCACAGAGTTGAAGCCCTGCCCTCCAACCATCAGGAGAGTCCATCCCGTCATCAGGAAACAACAACACAATCAGCATCTACAACCCTTTTTCTGAACTCTGTGCCTTCAACCAAGACTCACCAGTGAAGCTTTTCTTGTTTTTCTTTGGAGCAGGACTCGGGGGGTGAACCTGGCTGATGGAGGAGGGCCGGGGGTCGTGCTGCTGTCTCTCTGGAAGAACAAAAAAAAAACAAAAAACAAAATCTCTTCTTCTGATCGTGTTAACGTCCTAACGTGTTTCCTTTTTTATTTTCTACAAATCGTGTCAGTGATTTACTTCATATCAGAAGAAATCCCTCGCTGTGCAATATCAGTCACATTCTGTGGAGTCGTCGCGTGGACTATGGATGAACTTTTTGGTTTATTTTTGTAACGATGTTTTCCTGATTTCTATTTTTCTAAAGCGGTGTAGGACAGAGGAGGAGAGACGAACTCTTTTTAACGGAGGCGGGACGTTTGGTTGTTGGTAAAGACGTTTAGTTTCCCTCCAATAAACCCCTCCCTGCGTGGACCAGGGCCAAAGCCATAGCCTATCTCAGATAACACACAGCGAGATGCATTCAGGGTCTCTCAGTCTGGGACGGCCACCACAGCCTCGTCACGTCAGCTTGGATTCATCGAGCGACGCTGTGTTCAGGGGCTTGAATCCCAAGTATTTAATATTCTCTACCTTTGTGTGGCCTGTTCTTCTCGCTGTTCTTTTTGTACTTCCTCCTACATATCAGTCGAGCAACTAGAAGTGGCATGATTACATGTGTGTGTGAGAAAAAAAACAAAAAACGAGTGAGTGTGTTTTTCCTGAATGAGACGTCAAATACTGTAAATTCTCAAATAAACGACAAAATGATGAAGAAATGAAGTTAAACAGTCAAACACCTGAATAAGAAACAATTAAATTTTGTTCTTATGATTAAATTTGTTCTTTACCTCCGTTAGAAGCTGACAAACAGTTCAGACTTTAGTTTAATGCTTGAACACTTCAGCCTCAAAATGACTTTGTTTCATTTTAAAAATGTGAGAAAACCTGGATCTGTCAGTTATTTTGGTAAAAACCTTCTGTTAGAAACACAAGTGAAATTACTGTAATGACACCATAGTGACTGTAAAAGACAAACGGCTCAGTTTTCATGTTACAGTAGAAAAACTCCCCGTTTGTGTCTTAGCCCCAATGCTAATGTTGCTAGCAGTAGCTCGTTAGCCTTGAAGCCAGACAAACTTCCTCTGCCTACTCATTTTTGCGCAGTAGAAACTTGTTCAGTTGTCTTATTCTCTCCTGGCTCCTGTAAAGATCTGCTGGACCAATCAGATTGTTTGGGGGCGGGTCCTAATGTTGTGATGGACAGAAGAGTAACAGCAGTCATACAAGTCATCTGAATTAGCTTAATGTCTGGAGGACTTTTCGTCTTTTATCGTCTTTTTAACCAGTTTTGAACTCATCAATCTGACAGACTGGCACAGCAATAATCCTGCTAATCATTTCATGTTGTGCCTTGTTAGCCACCTGCTAATGTTAGCGTCACAAACCAGTGAGAAAAGCTGAAATGTGAGCGTCAGTGTTCACTCATAAAAACTAAAAGAAACAAACTATGACACATTTAAAACATTAAAATCTATTTTCTCAAAAGGTTTCAACCAAACATTCCAGTTACTTTAAACAACGTTGATCTCAAAGAGTTAAAAAATAAAGCAGCTTAAAGCCGCCTGTGTTTGAGAGTTTACAGTACTTCCTGTTTCTATTGTTTCCACCTCGTTCTCTGCAGTTGTGACTCGTGTTCCGTGTTTCCTTGAAGCTGCTATCCCGGTACTGTGTAGATCGGAGACGTTCGGCCTTATCCCTGAAGTCCTGCCAACGCTCAGCCCTCCATCATGGACTCCATTAAACTCACCAGTGGAGCTAAGACTCACAACGTTTCATTGTCCTTTAACCAAACTGTGATTACACAGTATGGCCAGAATAATGTGGACACCTGATATCGTCCTGTTTCTTCTGAAAGGATTCATGGGGTCTTCAGCTAAACTGATCAATGATCAGGGAGGAACTGTTTCCATGGACTCGACATAAAACGATGTGATCAGATCAGTTCACATCAGAACATCATCCAACAGAAGAAGTAGTAGTCTGTCCTCCTAAATGTCCTCCTCCATGTCCTCCTAAATGTCCTCCTCCATGTCCTCCTAAATGTCCTCCTCCATGTCCTCCTAAATGTCCTCCTAAATGTCCTCCTCCATGTCCTCCTAAATGTCCTCCTCCATGTCCTCCTCCTCCATGTCCTCCTCCATGTCCTCCTCCAGTCCTGAATGTCTAGAGTCTTAGAAGACGACCAATATGTCTCCATGTCTCCATCGTCTCTGTCCACATTGATTCCATCTTGGTTCATCTACCTCCATGTTTCTGTCCCTCACCTGATGATGATTAGTAAAGGTTACCATGGTTACCACCTGAACCTCCACACCTGTTAGTTATTCCACTAATAATCAGATTAAACTGGAGTCCATGGAAACACATCCGTCTTTGTGTCCTCGTTTCATTTTTGCCATATTGTGTTTATCAGACACGTTATTAAACTGAAAGATGATTTTCTGCTTCAGGAACAAGGAAAATCATCTTTAGGACAAAATAAAACATAAAAAAAACAAAAACACAACAACATGTTTCCTCCTGATAAACCTTCAGAAGCATCAACTGGTTCAAGTTCCTCAAATTCTTAAATCTTTCTTGAAAAAATAAAAAAATCTTCTGTTTGTAGGTGATTCTACAAAGTGTAAGTTATTTTTTTGATGCATGTTTTTGGTTGAATTCAGACGTTCATGTCCACCCAGTCGTGGAGTCGTTGGTTTCCCTCCGTCCCGGAACAATGCTGCCAAAACCGGTCTGAAAAGCCAAAAGTCTCTCTGTGTAAAAGTGGTTTAAGTGTTTCACATGTGAAACCTCGTCCCGTTAATGTTACACTGTGTTTTTAACAAATGAATCCTGTTTGTTAAACTGTTGATGATATTATGCAGAAGAGTTGAAATAAACTGAATCAGACTCATCCTCCTGTCGACTGCTGCTCGTTTGTTTTTAAAGGACGAGAATAAAACACAAGAACTTTATGAATAAATGGATTCATTTATTTAATATTGTCTCTACAATAAGTTTCAGCACATTTAAAATAAACTAAAACACAGTTTATGTTATTATTTATTATGAACTGTTAAATTCAACATCTGTTTATATTATACATAAAGTGTTTGTGTCAGTTATACGCCACTTTATTAGGGACAGTAGTAAGCAACTATACTAGAGGTTTGAATGGAAATGAAAATGAACTGAAGCTGAAAAAACACAATTACACAATATTCAGTCAACTTTCTATCAGCCTGAAATCTGAGATGTTTTATTTATATCAGACCATTTATACATTTCACATCTTAAAAGTACCAGATGTAGGAAGGATTCTTCTCTATCACACAACTGCTTTGACACCTCATCACTGCTGTGTTACTATAACGAGATACCTTCACCTGGAGATCTGATTTGATGCAGAAAGAACAGAAACACAACAGACATTGAGAAACACAGCCATGTTGATGTAGTGTTTGCTAGATGTTGATCATATGAATGAAATGTTACCTGTGACAGTCAGAGTGACTCCAGGTGAACCAGTATATTTCCCTCCTGCTTGGTTTGTTCTGAAGCTGAACTTGTACTGAGCTGAGTCGCTCTCTCTCAGGTCTGAGATTCTCAGAGTGCAGATGTTCTCATCATGACTGAGCATCACACGACCTGAATACATGGAGTCTGTGGTCAGATCATCAGGTTCTTCATCAGAACCTTTGGACCAGACTTTGTTCTCCACAGTCGTAGTAACACCATCTACTCTGGATGGGTATGTGTAGCTGCAGCTTATTTCCACTGTTGATCCTTTTACAGCACAGATCTGAGTAGAAGTGTAAGTCACTCCATAACCATTCTGACTCTGGACCACTGGAACACAGAGAACATCACAAACTAGAACCACATTCATTCAGTCTACTATCTGTAGATGAGGAACATGAAGATCACTGGTTTGATTATTGATGATGTAGTTTATTGAACATGTTCAGACAAAGATGAGAGTTTAGATGAACCCAACTAGAGGATGGTTGGAGCAGAGTGTCAATAGAAACTCAAGACAAGTGTCAAACAACTGTGACCATGAAAAAGTCTTTCAACAGGAATACTGAGATTACAGATAGAAAACAGACTCATTACAGAGAACACAGAAACTCTTCAAACTCTACTTATCTACTGTTGACTAGTTTAGTTTATAACTAAATGTAGTTGAGTTAAAGTTATTTGATTGTGAACTGTAGTGGAGTAGACGTATCAATGACTTCATTTCATTTAACATGAACACAGCTTCATTAAAACTCTCTCACTGCCTTCCTCTAAAGATGGAAAGACAGAATGAATGTCTGCAGGGTTTACACTACAATCAATCACAGACCTGATGTTTTTTATTAAAGTGTTTCTTGAAATATAAATGTAGACGTACAGTACCTGACACAGAGAGAAGGAAGACAAAGAATCCAGTCGTTGCTGCAGTTAAAGGTGTTTAAAAAAAGTTTGTGGTTTTGATTCAGAAATAAATGTGTTAACTATGTCTTCCTTCCTCCTTCCTCCTGTTTTTAATATGTGTGAACAAACTCACTGCACAAACAGAAGTTAACACAAAGGAGACAGAACTTCATGAATGTCCATTTAACTGTTGGCTCCAACAAAGTATTAACGTGTTAACACTCATTTTAATGTCTAATTTGTCTAAACATAAAGTCTCTGAAGCTTAATAGAAAGAAAAGCTCAGAGAAAAGTACAATAGTTCAAAGCAGAGTGCTGGTGACCAGACAGAGAGAATGGAAATATAACACTGACACCAGATATGACGATGAAGTTTTGGTTCCTTTATTCTGCAGACGTTTGTAGATAGATGCATTAAAGTGTTAACATTAAAATATACAGAGAGATGCTGCTTCATGATTTTAACACATACAATGATCGACTGCAGCTTATATGGCTTTAAGTTGTTTGAAAGGACCAGATGATGCAGTCCCTCGTGTTTTATAAGTAGGTCTGAACTTTGAGACAGAAGTGATCTGTTATGATGATCTGGTACAATGAGGTATTTAGGACACGATGGAGCTAGACTTTTAAGGGCCTTGGATGGAAGGAGGAGGATTTTAAATTTTATTCTAGATTTTAAAGGGAGCCAGTGAAGAGAAGCTAAAACTGGAGTAATATCATCTCTCTTGTGAGGTGTTGATATCCTGAAGACTGTGGGGGCTGTCCTGCCTCTGGGCTTCACTCAGTTGATTTGACCTATTTCTCCAGAGCTTCATGCCAGGGACATGTCTGATGTTTGGTCCACAGCTGAAGAGGAGTCTGGTCTGGAGGTTGAAGGTTCATGGATGATGGTCTGGGGCTGTAAGGAGTCTGACTGAGGAAATGAGGCAGTAGGGGGGTTGTTGTGTAGTAGTCTGGACCATGTTATCTGGCTGAGTGACAGGTCTACCTGTCTTAGTTATGCTGGAGTTGGACTGTGGACAGGTGAAGAAAATATGATATGTCCACACAGAGACACAGAGACTCACTCACTCTTCCACGGTGAAGTGTTGGTATGTGTCCTCAGTGATGGTGAAGACATCCGTCATGTCCTGCTTGTCTTCCTGAGGAGGGAGCTTACAGTCAGGACACAGCCTGGGGGGTGGGACTCAGACCAACGTACTCTGGAGCGAGACAGGACTCACAGTGAGGTGTAGGTCGTAGCTCATGATGTATCACGTCTAACATGTTGGACACATGTGGACAACACCAGAGGAATGTCTTCCTCTGGTGTTGTCCACATGAAGCCACTAACGACAGCCTCAAAGGATGAAGCCTACGAAATATACGTAGTTGGAGACGGCTGCTGTTCCTGTTGATGAAGCAAAGACTCACTGACATGTTTGATTATTCTGGGATTTCTCAGTCGCTTCATTTTAATTAAACCTCGACTCAAAATCAAGTTTGTGTCTTTTCATTTTATTTAACTGCTGATAAACAACCAACACTGACTGTAGAGCAGGTGATTAGTATAAAGACATTATTACCTGGAAAATAAAAGCATTAGACAATAAAGACTCGATCATATCTGTTCACCCAGCTTCAATATGAATATAACTGAAAACACAGATTACAAATAAACATTTATTTAAGCTGAGAGATTTCTGTGAAAATGAAAATGAACTTAAGTTGAAACTGTTTTAATGGAAGCAAATGAACATTTTAATATTCTAAACTTCACCAAGTCAAAAAAGTGATTTAACCAAGAATCATTGACACAAACATTTCAAACTGCTCAATATTCAGTCAACTTTCTATCAGCCTGAAATCTGAGATGTTTTATTTATATCAGACCATTTATACATTTCACATCTTAAAAGTAATTCTTCATTTTTTCTTGACGGTGCTGTACAGTGGAAATGAATCCTCCATATTTTCTTGACGTCTTGTTCTGTGAAAATAAAGCATTGAGTCAGTTTCTAAACCCACATTTATCTTTACTTGTTTAGTCTTACAGCGGTTGCTCACCCTGTGGAACGACTAGAAGAGTTAAATGTCATATTTGTGTACACAGTGTCCTCCTCTTCCTCCTCTGTTTGACTCTGATCTCTCCTTTGGTTGGAGTGAACAACATGTGTCTGCCTCTGGAAGCAGATGCTGCTGTAGTGAAGGTCATCCTGTGGTTCTGCTGGTTGTCTTTCTGCTGCAGAGGACGGGATGTCGTACACTGGAACCATGTTGAGCTGAAAGGACAAACAGAACCAGAGAGGATCTGACATGAAGTAGAAGAAGAGTTTGGATTGTGATGTTGACTTTTTCTTGCCACCATCTGGTGAGAACATGAAGGTTAAGATGTTAGACTAAAGAGTTCTCAGGGGAGAGGGGACTTCAGACTGAAATCCAGGATTTCTTGAACCTTCTCACCTGTGCTGTGTTGCCAGGTCTCTCTCCACCATCAGACTGTTGAGTGAAGCACTTACTTCTTCTGGATATGAGAATAAAGAAATATATTGACTGAAGTGAAACCTTTAATGGTGGACTGGTGAATGAGTGAACGTGATCATAGTGACAGAAGAGATCACCTGATCCACAGGAAGACAGCCAGGAGTGAGACAGCCAGGAGTGAGACAGCCAGGAGAACAGCACTGATCGTTGCTGTAGCTGCTGTTTTATCTGCGTCTGGATAATTAAAAGGAAATCAGTTCATAGAGTCTGTTAATGAAAGGGTTTAACTGACTACACTTTATGTTAGTGGCTCTTAAAGCAGTGATCAGGAACGAGGAGAAACTTTATCATGGGAGAGAAAATGCAGAGAACTCAAAGTGAAACTCACATTTCACGTTGATGTGAATGTTTCCAGATGATCTTCTGCCCAGAACGTTCTCAGCTGTACAGTGATACTCTCCAGAGTCATTGGACTGGATGGAGCTGAAGACAAGCTGTGGTTCTTCAATGACCAGGGTTTGGTTCTTGTACCAGGTGTAGTTAGCTGCTGGGTTAGCATCACTGCTACAGGTCAGAGTCACTGAACTGAACTCCACTATCTCAGCAGAAGGAGTCACTGATACAGAAGGAAGCTTTGGAGGATCTGGAGGAGACCCAGAAACATAAATGATAACAGAATTATTAGAAAGTATTGATGTAATCTCTCAGATTTGATGGGATCTGTAAACATCTCACATTACCAGATAATCATTGGTTAATAGCAAGTTCCTACAGGATTACTCCTGTGATTGTCAGTAGAGGTTCATCTGTGGTAAACTGGATCAAAATGGGCTATGTGATGGTTTACACATCTCACTATGTGCTCTGCTGGAGATGATGTTGAATTGGATCATTATGGTCTTTGTCTTGTGATTGTAAAACTCTGATGAAAAACGTCTCCATAGTCAAAGAGTCAAGAACTCAACAAAGTGAAACTCACATTTCACGTTGATGTGAATGTTTCCAGATGATCTTCTGCCCAGAACGTTCTCAGCTGTACAGTGATACTCTCCATAGTCATTGGACTGGATGGAGCTGAAGACAAGCTGTGGTTCTTCAATGACCAGGGTTTGGTTCTTGTACCAGGTGTAGTTAGCTGCTGGGTTAGCATCACTGCTACAGGTCAGAGTCACTGAACTGAACTCCACTATCTCAGCAGAAGGAGTCACTGATACAGAAGGAAGCTTTGGAGGATCTGGAGGACAATGGAGACAAGTCTTCAACATTGGTCTACATATAGAATAGAATAGAATAGAATAGAATAGAATAGAATAGAATGTCTTTATTGTTGTTGTACAGATACATTGAAATGAAGGTGAGCTGAGGTCACGTTTAGGTGCTGTAGAAGTATTGGGGAAAAAAAGAGTAAAAAAGTAAAGGACATGTAAAAAACTAGAATAAAAAAATATAACAATAAACATTGACCATCACATTCTCACATAATAAGTTATTGCACATCATGAACAGTATTTTATGACCTATTGCACATTATTATTTCTTTAATGTTCTAGTTGTTCAGTGTGATCATGAGTCTTGCATAGACGTCATTTCTCAGTCTGTACTGGCCTTCAGTGTTCTGAACCGTCCACCAGATGGAAGCAGTTCAACAAAGAAGCAACAATGAAAACAGAGAAAGAAAACAAAGCTACATGTTTTACCCATCAGCACCTCTACTGGCCCTGCAGAGTCTTTGGGTTTGCAATAGCTTGAAAATCCCCATTCATGGTTAAAGAATGATCCTGGTAATTGTTTTTATAGAAAGGCCTTACAGTGAGAAACATGAAATGATCAGTGATCAGTCTAATGTTTGGTCCACCCATCCATCCACCCCACTACTTTACAGTAATGTCACATTAATTCCTCTAAATAAGTGTTTTCATGTCTTGAACCTAAAATATGTTTCTTGAGGAACTTGCTCCAACACCTAATGTCACTGTCCATCAAAGGACAGGATGTCTTCACAGCTCACTCAGTGACTTAAGTGAAGGAAACTGAGTCTTCCAGTGTTGATCAACCTCCACTTCAACACAACCACTGAATTCTTTTAACACATTTCATTCAGGAATAAAGTTGAAGTAAACTCACAGACTGAAGGAGACTGGTGATCCTCATGTCCTCTGAAAGCACAGGAGACAATGTCTCCAGGAGAAAAGTTGACTGTCAAAGTAGAAGTTTGCTGTGTCCTGTTGTTCTGTTTGTTCTTGAACCAGACGTAGGAAACATGATCAGCTGGACTGCAGCTGCTGAGACACTTGAGCTCTGCCTCAGTATCAAACTGATGGACTGATATTATTCTGGTCACCTCCACCTGCAGAGCTGCACATGACAACACAACGTTAATGTCAAAAAGAAGAAATACTCCAAATACAAACACACTTAGTGTTGATCAGTACCTGTGACAGTCAGAGTTGTTCCTGGTAAAATACTGCTCCAGTCAAAACTTTGTGTTGTGAATTTGAAGAGATACTCAGATGAATCAGTCTCTCTCAGGTCACTGATTCTCAGAGTGGAGCATCCTCCCGTTGTTTCTAGGACTTGAACACGACCTGAATACTGAGAGTCTTTCCTGAGGTCCTTAGACTGATGACTACCATCACGACGGAACCAGAACTTTGATTTTATGACTGAATAATAACTGCTGTAAGTACAAGAAATATCCACTGATGATCCTTTGGGGGAACAGATTCTTCTCTGGTTGTAATTGACTTGGTTGCAGAATTGACCTTCAACACCTGGAAGATCAAGGATGAAAGTGGAGTTGTACAGATTAACAGTAAGAACAGGACATTAATATCCAACCCATGTTAAAAACTATTTACAGTTAAGGTGAAGTTAGTTTCTATTAAAACTTACAGATTAATGGAGAGTGAAGATCCTCATATCTCTGAAATGCACATGAATAACTGTTTTCATAGTTCTTTTTTTCATCACGATTCAAACTTTCCCCGATCATTTTGAGTCCATTTTTATACCAGATGTAGGAAGGATTCTTCTCTATCACACAACTGCTTTGACACCTCATCACTGCTGTGTTACTATAACGAGATACCTTCACCTGGAGATCTGATTTGATGCAGAAAGAACAGAAACACAACAGACATTGAGAAACACAGCCATGTTGATGTAGTGTTTGCTAGATGTTGATCATATGAATGAAATGTTACCTGTGACAGTCAGAGTGACTCCAGGTGAACCAGTATATTTCCCTCCTGCTTGGTTTGTTCTGAAGCTGAACTTGTACTGAGCTGAGTCGCTCTCTCTCAGGTCTGAGATTCTCAGAGTGCAGATGTTCTCATCATGACTGAGCATCACACGACCTGAATACATGGAGTCTGTGGTCAGATCATCAGGTTCTTCATCAGAACCTTTGGACCAGACTTTGTTCTCCACAGTCGTAGTAACACTATCTACTCTGGATGGGTATGTGTAGCTACAGCTTATTTCCACTGTTGATCCTTTTACAGCACAGATCTGAGTAGAAGTGTAAGTCACTCCATAACCATTCTGACCCTGGACCACTGGAACACAGAGAACATCACAAACTAGAACCACATTCATTCATTAAACACAACAGTCTCATTCACTATAATATTTAGTAATGATATCATAAGCACTGCAATGTCAGTATGAAACGAACGGCTGGACAACGTGATTTCAGAGACTTTTTTAAAAACAAGAAAATTACAGGTGAGCTATGAATCAAGTCTGGGGAATGTCATTACTTTTTATTAATCTACAAAAGTCGGCACAGGTTGCATGCACCATAACAACACAGCTAATGTTAGTTTTCCAAACTAGCCATGTAGCCTCCAAGCTAGCTGAGATTACCTCAAACTCATCAGGCAACAAAAACAAGTGAAGATGTTCTTGTGCTTTTAATCATTTGTAAAACTTACTGGCATGACATGTCTGCTCATTTTTATCAAACCCTATAGGCTGGTTTTGTTATTTTTTCTTCACATAGAGGAAAGACAAACCCAGGAAGGAGCAAGAGGAGAAGGAACAGGTTTGATGACCAGGGATTATGTTAACTGGGAATTCACAGTAATTGACTGTTTTTTCTACACAATGACTGAAAATCTGAAGGCTGTCATCTTTTAATGCAATTCAGTTATGTTTAATCAAACTGGGAAACTGTCTATGTCAAGTCTTGGCTTCAAAGTCATTGCTTAGTTAACAATCAGAAAGCAAGAACCCGAAAAATTGTCGACAAAAAACATGATTACGATTGTCTTTGGAAACTGTTATGAGACATTGAGAAACTAAAAACAGAGGAAAAGTGTTGTAAAACATTAAAGCTGTAAATTCTGTTACTATCCTTAAAAAGAGCTAATTGTAATGATAAAATAAACTTGATATTATTTGAGAGGATTAAGAAGTCTTATTTTTAGTGCCCCCCCCCCCACACACCTTTTTTTTTTTTAAGGTGGAACATTTTTGACCATCCCCCCCTGAAGTTTTTTTACAACTCGACTACTGGTTGGAGGCGTTTGCTGGCATGACCAGCATGGTGAGGTTTTGGTGGTTAGCAGGTTAAATGAAGTACATTTCCATTTCCGATCTGTCGCTATTTCTACAGCTTATCTTTAATGTTTTAATGTTTAGGAATAAATATAACAATTATAATACTTTATGTCGATCATAAGAATCTGGAAACATAAAATATAACATTTTATATCAAAGCAGTTGTTGATTCATTGTCTTTCAGTCGAAGCATCGTTCTGATAAACGTCACGGAAAAACACGTTTGTCTGTTTGAACTGCACTGGAGCAGATTTATAAAGTAACGTGAAGATTTGTATAAACTATGTTCACCAATGTGTAAAACGGAAGACAACTTCATGAAAACGCTTTAACTTTCTTCCTCTAAAGATATAAATACAAAAAATCATACCTTGAGCTTTTACATCACGATGAACAACAGACATATTTTTTTTAAATATAGACGTACAATAACATTACCTGACACAGAAAGAAGAAAGATAAAGAATCCACTTGTTGCTGCAGTTAAATTCATCTCTGCTCCTCACGTACATCAGAGTGACAAGAAACATTTCCTGGTTGAGGCGTTTAAAAACTTCTTCTGTGGTTTTGAAGCGAGACAGAGGCCAAGCTGTTAGACATGTCATCTTCCTCTTCACGTTATCGTTTCACAGCAATTCAGCCATTTTATTAAAACACAAACCAACATAAAACAACTCAACAACAACTTTACATGAATGTAGATGGACATACAGGTTATAAATACATGGTGATATAAATTTGTGAAACTAAATCTGTGGAATCCATGTAAATTATTATTTGAACTCTGTGTGAACTTGTTATGAAAGCAACTAATGAGCTCACAGAAAAATGGATCTGAGTACTTTAAAATAAGTCAAATATACATCTACTGTAGTTATCCCTAGTTCAGACACTGAGTGGTATATTCACAACCTTCATTGGAGATATCCTACAGGTACTATAGTAAACATTAGTCCTTCTCTGGTCCTAAATGTCCTAGAGTTGGTCTCCTGTGTCTTCCTAAAGTCTGTCCTTGTCTCCCTTGTCTTCTCCTAGAGTTCGTCTCCTGTGTCTTCCTAAAGTCTGTCCTTGTCAGTCCTTGTCTTCTCCTAGAGTTGGTCTCCTGTGTCTTCCTAAAGTCTGTCCTTGTCTTCTCCTAGAGTTGGTCTCCTGTGTCTTCCTAAAGTCTGTCCTTGTCTTCCTTGTCTTCTCCTAGAGTTGGTCTCCTGTGTCTTCCTAAAGTCTGTCCTTGTCTTCCTTGTCTTCTCCTAGAGTTGGTCTCCTGTGTCTTCCTAAAGTCTGTCCTTATCTTCCTTGTCTTCTCCTAGAGTTGGTCTCCTGTGTCTTCCTAAAGTCTGTCCTTGTCTCCCTAACCCTCTCTGGAAGATGTTTCTCCTTGACGCTGTCTCCAGGAAACGTTCAGTGTTTGTTGTTGTTGTTTGGCTGCAGCCTTTGACTGAGTGGATGATGATCAGCTACTACCACCTCATCACACATCCACAGACATTAGATACTGACCTTCATTTACACACTTATTATGGAATCTTTGACGCTGGTCATATTAACAACACATAAACTTAAAGCTGCCTGAACTATGTTTCTCTCCAGTTTTGATTTGGTCTGATTTCATTCATAAATTCATGTGCCACATTCAGACCAAGAGAAGCAGAGATTCACTTTAGTAAACTTCAACAAACCAGCTGATCATCAGATATTCTAATAGCTACTATATTGAGGTAACTTCTGTTAACAGAGAGGAGACATGATGCTGCTACAGTGACTTTACAGACCACTATA
The DNA here is from genome assembly GCA_005024645.1 of Planiliza haematocheilus. NCBI lineage: Eukaryota > Metazoa > Chordata > Actinopteri > Mugiliformes > Mugilidae > Planiliza > Planiliza haematocheilus. Next base: position 27,130 of record SRSE01000283.1, read on the forward strand.
CAAACACTGTTCATCAGAAAATACTTTTTATATGTGTGTTTTTAGCAACTTAACATAAACGAATGGAGCCTTAAAAACATATAAAAGCTGAAAGAAGTTAAAACATGACTTATTCACCATTAAATTACATTTTCTCTCTCTGCTTTGTTTCATCTGTCTCTTCCCTCGCTCTCAGAGAGGCGCCAACTTTAAAACCAGATCAACCAATCAGAGGCGAGCGATGGCGCAGCCTCATTTACATAGAGTCAGTATAAATAGACCCGCTCTCCTTCTAGCAGCTTATTCTTTCCCGAGACCAAACCCCGGAAAAGATGCCTGAACCCGCCAAGTCAGCGCCCAAGAAGGGCTCAAAGAAAGCCGTGACCAAGACCGCAGCTAAAGGCGGCAAGAAGAGGAGAAAGACCAGGAAGGAGAGCTACGCCATCTACGTCTACAAGGTCCTGAAGCAGGTCCACCCCGACACCGGCATCTCCTCCAAGGCCATGAGCATCATGAACTCCTTCGTCAGCGACATCTTCGAGCGGATCGCCGGTGAGGCCTCCCGTCTGGCTCACTACAACAAGCGCTCCACCATCACCTCCAGGGAGATCCAGACCGCCGTCCGCCTGCTGCTGCCCGGGGAGCTGGCTAAGCACGCCGTGTCTGAGGGCACCAAGGCCGTCACCAAGTACACCAGCTCCAAGTAAACACGGAAGCTCTACAACAACAAACCAAAGGCTCTTTTAAGAGCCACATACAACCTCTCTACAGAGCTACCTTCTCATCTAGATTTTATATTTAGACAGTCCTCATATCTTTGTGCTACTTAATTTCATATTATGATAACAACTATAACAGTATAACAATCTAAGAATGTCTAACAAAAATAACTGGATATCATCTGTTTTCCTGATGTGTGGTCAAAACTCTCATGACAGATTAACCCTCAGTCTTCTCATTTCAGCATCAGTTTGTTGTTGGACCTTTTTCAGTAGCATGTCCTGACTGGACAAGCTCATTGTTGATGGGACACGTAATCGTGTTGATATGAAGATGAGTTAATAGCAGTGTAACCACACTCATCATTAAATACTGAGACAAATTACAGAAGACATTTATACTCAAATGTACAACTGGATGTATGATGCACGTTATATTACCTAAATACAATGTACACTTGCTTTAGGGGCCATGTTCTTTAGTATATTTAAATTTACAGTTCAACTAAGTAAAATAATTATCTGTTACAGAAAGGTTAACTGTTATCCAGCTGGATAGAGTAGATGATGAATGACATCCTGCAGCGTTCACTGTCCCCCTAACGTCTGATGGAGAGACATTTGTCTCCATCCATCTGCTCATCACATGTCCAGCCTTTCAGATCAACTCGTTGACTCAAAAAGCATAAAAGAGGTGAAACTGAACAGATCGCTCCATAGCAACACATGATGTGACAGCGCGGCCGCCATTATGGACTGAAAACTAAAGGAAAACCCCGAAAAACAATGGAAGTCAACGGCCCTTAACCAACTTAACGTAACAAATGTAAAGTAATATTAAAATGTTCTGGCCGTCATATCTAAATATGAAAACAATTTAAAATACATTAATGAGAAAATGTTACGTCTCGGCACCGACGTTACAGCACATTTCAGTTTAACATTAGCCTATATGCTAATGATATGACAGAAAAGATGCGTTTAGCAGCTTCCACAAGCCTTGTGATAGCTTTCCGTCAGATTTAGGTGAACTTGTTGTGCAAAATTAACAGAAATAATACAGTGGATAACGTAGCGATACCTATTTAAAAGCACAATGTCCGATCATCTGACATTCCACTAGCATAAATGCTAACGTTATCAGACGAAAAGTTAACTTGACAATGACGGCAAACACCGTAAGGTTTATATTCAGCGTAGAAACTACGTTACTAGTTTCCCGTTATATAGTTATTACCTTTGTGCATCCTTTGGAAATCGATGGAATGCCAAATCACTTCTGGTGGACTGTTACTTTTAAATGTTCAGATTACCGAATTGTGCCTCCGATCCTAGTTTCCCGTTATCTAGTGATATTACTATAGGAATCTTATAGTATTCTGGGACAAAATATTATAGTAATCTTATAGTAATTTCGGACATATACTATAAGACAGAAATACTATAGCGGCTCTAGGATATAGAGATAGAACATCACTTACTTCTGTGATGTTCTACCTCTATGATATAATAATTTATAGCCGCTACAGTATTTCTATAGTAGTCTTATAGTACTTCTAAAACCCAAATTACTATAGTATTCCTATAAGATTACTATAATATTTCTATAATAATCTGCTTCATTACCACTTACGGTTTGCAAAGGTACAATTATAAAATTACTGCAAACCTTTACATTATCAATATTATGTTCTATTATGCATTTTCTTTGTTATGTGAATAACAGAAATTCATGAAATATAGGCAGACACACAGTAATGAGATATTTATTAAATGTTGATTTTGAATTTAGTGAACATCGGCATATATTAGGCAGACGCAGTAATTTATTATTTATTTAATTTTATTCTAAAAAAGCATGTCTATGCTATGGAAAATAAATGCGATCTAATAATATGTTAATCATTAGTTTATAAAGCAAACTTGACAGAAATACACTAGCCTAACATTCATGCAGCTTTGCAAACGCTAACAATGCTGTCATTCACGTTCAACATTCAAGTTTATTGCAGAACACTGCTTGTGTTTTGACCACTTACGTGCAAACTGACCCTAGATTTCAGCAGCTTTCAGTCCATAATGGCGGACGCGCCTCCACAGCGCCATCTACAGGCTGTTACCCATAACAGAGTTTCGCCTCTTGGTATTTAAAGCTCTTTGGTTGACTTCTAATGTCCCTTTTACAAGTGCTGCTTCCAACAAACTAGAGTACAGGTCACTCACAGCAACACCTGTTGCTCCTGTGGAGTCCATCCCAGAGAACACCCACAACAGAATGGTAGTCTCAAGCAATCTCAATACATTTAAAGACTTAAGCTTCCCGCTGGAACATGCTTATTTATATAATCAACTGTTGAAAAGTGTTCAGGGAATATAGATAATATACCGAGCATAATGCATGTTGTTTTAACTGGTTAGAATGCTGTCCTAATTACTGTATGTTACCATGACGACATCATAAATGGAAAACTTAATATTAAGGAATTTGTCTTTATCAGAGATGTGGGTGGCTCTTAAAAGAGCCGTTGTGTTGTTGAACCAGGTCGTAATGTTTAACCTCCAAAGCCGTACAGAGTACGTCCCTGTCTCTTGAGAGCATAGACCACGTCCATGGCGGTCACCGTCTTCCTCTTGGCATGCTCGGTGTAGGTAACGGCGTCACGGATCACGTTCTCCAGGAAGACCTTGAGGACACCGCGAGTCTCCTCGTAGATCAGACCGGAGATACGCTTCACACCGCCACGGCGAGCCAGACGGCGGATAGCGGGTTTGGTAATTCCCTGGATGTTATCACGAAGAACTTTACGGTGACGCTTAGCGCCTCCTTTACCGAGTCCTTTACCGCCTTTTCCTCTTCCGCTCATTTTGTTGTTTCAGTAGATTTGCTGCTGCAGAAACAAACTGATGAGCGAAGAGCCGCGAGCGCTGCTTTTATCTCAGCTCTGCGGACGTAGTTGAAGACAGCCACTCAGTTCTTTCCTGCTTCCGCTTTTGAAGTTAGAAAAAGTAAACTGATAAATTCCGGTTTTGTTGCCTTCAGAATAAAAGTAAGAAACAACCATTTTATATGACTTTTACGTTTATAAACGGTCACCAGCGAGATATTTTAAAAGTTGTACAGATATAAATTAATTAATTTATTATTTATTATTTACCAGCCACACAGAAAACTTAGACTTAGAACCATATATGCTTTGCTTTCATCCAATAGATAACAGAGTCGATCATATCTGTTTCCCTAGCTTCAGTATGACTATACCTGAAAACTAAGATAATAAATATACGCTTAATTAAAGCTGAGAGCTTTGTGTGAGAATGAAAATTAACTGAAGCTGAAGCAGTTTTAATGGAAGCTAACATTTTAATACTGTAAACTTCAAATGAAACAACAATTTAACCAAGAACCATCAACACAAACATTTCAAACTGTAAAAACACAATCTGTGATGTGTTATTTAGATGATACCATTTATACAATAAAATATAAAAATAACTTAAATGTCTAAAATAATTTCATTCATTCATTCATTCATCCTGTGAAGGGTCATGGCGTCTCCAGTCTATCACAGGACTAACACAGAGACACAGAATCACCAATGAACCTAAGCAGCATGTCTTTGGATGGTGGGAGGAAGCTGGAGAACCTGGAGAGAACCCACACAGACACAGGGAGAACATGCAGACTACACACAGAAAGGAACCAGTCGAGAGAAAACACAGAATGAAAATTACTAAAAGGTCTGTCATACTGAGCGCAGGGAAGTAAATGCAACTTGTGAACTGACTGATTGAAACATTACACTGACATTGTTGAATTATCGTGGTCATTGTTATGGATTACAGAGAATTTAAAATTTAATAAAAAAAAAATTAAGAGAACCTCTATGTCTGTCCAGACAAATGTGATGTTTCTTCATATTTTCTTGACGGTGCTGTACAGTGGAAATGAATCCTCCATATTTTCTTGACGTCTTGTTCTGTGAAGGGAAAAAAAAGTGCAGAAGGGTTTTGTCGTTAGAGCACATGCGGCTCTTCAAGCTTTAACTGGCTGCTCCCATGGTAGCTTACAGTATCACACTGCTACTTGCCTTTAATTGCAAATTGCAATCCACTATTTACCGGCAATGCTACTTAAACTGCCATCTTGTGGCGATAAATTGTAATACATTTCACGCAGCTGAATCACTCAAAGCGCGAATGAAAGTGGCCATGTGGCATTGTTTACAAAACTTGACCACAACGCACGTTTGCAGGCAGGTGACGTAAGCTCCGCTAGCTAGCGTGAAACACAAAATGGACCGGTTTTTAATAAAAAAAAAGACAGAAACAGGCTCATTATTAGAAATCGTAAAAGTTTTCGTAAAAAGTGGCTCGCCTTTTGATTTTGCACAGCCAACGTGGCTCTTGTGAAAAAAATAGTGAGGATCACTGCACTAGAGGCTGGTAACATTCATTCTGCTTGTGAATGATGATAAACATTATCCTGAGTTTGAACATATTTTATTGCTCCAATAAAACCCCATGACCTCTAGTGTTCTCTGTATGATTCATTGTCTCTGATGATGAAGCTTCACTGTTAAAGATGGAGTCTTCATCACTGACTCCTCCACTGTCTGCTAAAGGGTCTGTTCACCCCCCAAAAAACTAAAACAGACACTGAAGCCTCACTAGTGCAGTTAGTCATCGATGTGTCGGACAGTGAACAGTTCCTCATTAAAGAAAAGATCCTGAAAGTGACCTGGTTCCTGATGTAAACCAGTCAAGTCCGTCTGCAGCTCCTTTTATCTCAGTGAACTCATTCTTTAAGAGGACGTTACACAGCCTCTTCACTTTTACCGAAGCTTCCAGACTCCATGTTCTTTTAGTGTTAGATGAGTGTGACATTAGCTCGACACATTTATCAGCAAATGTTTTTCTTTACTGAGTATATCATAGAGGAGTAAACAGCAACTGGAAGTCAGACTGAGCAAAACAAGAAAAGATCATATTCAGAGAAATATAAAAACCACTCCTCATAACATGCTCTCTGAGATGCTTCAAGATTTATTTTGTTTAAATACATTTCTGTTCCTCTAATCTCTTTTATCAGTCTATGTTAAGTTTAACCTCTAACTGTCCTCCCTTGGACTGACTACTGTATAACTGTCAGTCACATGGATTTAACTCACAATTAATATTGAAACACCAAAAAGAAGTAAAATAATAAAAGCAACCTCAGCTCATGAAGGATCAATGAGTAAACTATTAATGAAATAACAATAATTACAACAATAACACCCTCTCCACCACACAATAGACAGACAACGGAGCTCCTTCTCCAGAAGGCTCAGACAACTTCGTTGTCTCAAAGAACGCTACAGGAAATCTTTCCTACCCCAAGACATCAGTCTGTACAACTCCTCATCTGTGTGTGACAGATGGCACTTGGACATTTAATTTAACACTTCTTTTCAATATCCACCTGTAATACCTGATAATATATTTCTTGTGTATACTAATTTAACACTTCTTTAATATTCACTTCTTATACTTTGTATACTGTGTATACTTTTTGTTCTTCTTATAGTTCTCTATTTGCTCATATTGTTGATTTTTAGCTTTTGTTTTATGTATGTATGTATGGAGTTGAATGCTGCTGCAACAAAGAAATTTCCCAGTTTGGGATGAATAAAGAATCTAATCTAATCTAATCTAATCTAATCTAAAATGACCTCATCAGTAGTAATTAGATGTTGAAGGGTTTTAGAGTTCTCTATAGGATGGTAACACTTCCTCTGGTTCAACATTAAACACACCAGCTGAGATATTATATATATTTAAGAGCATTTATTCAAAGATAATAAATGTGAAACTCACAATATACAAACTGATGTAAGTGAAGAACAAATGATGTGTCTGTGTGGACGTGAACATGAGCAAAGTCAGAACAAAACAACATTGTGAGTGTTTAGATTGTAGCCTCTCACAGTTGTGTTCAAAATAATAGCTGTCCAACATGACTAACCAGATCAATCAGTGTTTGATATAAATCATAGTAGAGTCAGAGAAACCAACAGACCCAACATTCATGATAAGAACGTTGTCCGTCTGTGTAATTGAATAATTAAGTGACAGTGGCACGTTCAAAATAATAGCAGTGTGGAGTTCAATCAGTGAGGTCATTCATTATGTGAAGAAACAGGTGTCATTCATGTGGCCCTTATTTAAGGATGAAGCCAGCACATGTTGTACATGCAATTCTCTCTGAAAACCTGAGAAAGATGGGTGGTGCCAGACATTGTTCAGAAGAACAGTGCACTTTAATTAAAACGTTGATTGGAGAGGGGAAAACATATAAAGAAGTGCAGAAAAAGATAGGCTGCTCAGCTAAAATGATCTCTAATGGTTTAAAATGGAAAGCCAAACCAGAGAGACGTGGAAGAAAATGGAAGACTACCATTCGAATGGATCGAACACTCAGCCAATGATCAGCTCCAGGGAAATCAGAGACGTTCTGAAGTTATCTGTGAGTACTGTCACAATTAGAAGACATCGTGTAAGGCTAATCTATCGACAAGAAGCCGCCACAAAGTCCTACTGTTAAAAAAAGACATATGCTGAAGAGGATACAGATGCCAAAGAACATATCGATTGGCCTAAAGAGAAATGGAGAAACATTTTATGGACTGATGAAAGTATTGTTCTTTTTGGGTCCAAGGGCTGCAGACAGTTTGTCAGACGACCCCCAAACACTGAATTCAAGCCACAGTACACTCTGAAGACCGTGAAGCATGGTGGTGCAAGCATCATGATATGGGCCTATTTATCGCATACTAGGGATCATGGATCAATTTTCTTATATCAAAATACTTGAAGAAGTCATACTGCCTTATGCTAAAGAGGAAATGGTAAATGGCCTTGCTTTTATATAGCGCTTTTCTACCTATTGGTACTCAAAGCGCTTTTACAGTCAGAGACACATCTACCCATTCACTCACACAAGCACGCACACATTCACACACCAGTGCCACGCACTGGGAGCAACTGGGGGTTCAGTGTCTTGCTCAAGGACACTTCGACATGTGGCACATTCCGGGGATCGAACCGCTAACCCTCTGGTTCGTGGACAACCCGCTCTACCTACTGAGCCAATGCCCTTGGAATTGGTGTTTCAACAAGATAATGACCCCAAACACACCAGTAAGCGAGATTCATCTTGGTTCCAGACCAACAAAATTAAGGTTATGGAGTGGCCAGCCCAATCCCCGGACCTTAATCCATTAGAAAACTTCTGGGGTGACATCAGAAATGCTGTTTCTGAGGCAAAACCGAGAAATGCGGAGGAATTGTAGAAGGTTGTCAAATCACCCTGGACTGGAATACCTGTTTACAGGTGCCAGAAGCTGGTCGACTCCATGCAGCACAGATGTGATGCAGTTCTCAAAAACAGTGGTTATACAACTAAATATTAGTTTAGTGATTCACAGAAAAGCTCAATCTTAAAATCTTTTGTTTTGATAAATATAATGTGCAGTGTTCCCAATGAACGGAAATAAAAATATAAGGATTTTGAGCTTTACTCACGTTTTAAAAAACACTGATATTATTTTGAACACAACTGTATGTGTGACTGAGTTCTAACATGTTCAGAACTGAATCCTGAACTTTGAATCATCTTAGAACGTAGAGGCCAGTCTTCCTCATAGTATGCTACCTCAGTTCAGGTCATTATTTAAATCTCATTGTTGTCATTCTTCCAGAATTTACAGTGGACGACTGAACTTCACAGCTCTCCTCTCTGTCACATTCATGTTCTCATAAATAGGATGAGAGGTTACCTGATGAGAAGAGAGGAAATAATGAGATTAAAGGAGCTTCATTCATTAAATATTAACATGTTTTACAGTAATTAGCTGAAGTCATCTAAATTAAAAATCAATCAGGAACAATTCTCAAAAACAAAAACCTTTCCAGTGCATTTAAATAGTGTTTTATTATAAACATAATCACCTCTATCATCTCTACACAGTCATTCTGTTCAGACTTTGAGCTCACAGTTTTCTTCTTCCTGGATTAAAAAACATTAAAAACAAATTCAGTATTTAAGAATATTAAATTTATGTTTCTCAAACTAAAATGAAATCTTCAGAAGAAATAAAATAGCAGTGATGGAACTGACAGATATTTATTTTTGTACCTCATCCACAGAATCAAGATGAGCCGCAGAATCAACATTGATATCAGGACAACCAGAGTCAACCTGATGATATTCATCAGTTTTGGAGGAATCAGAGCATCTGGAGGACAATGGAGACAAGTCTTTAATATTACTATGGAAGCATTTTTAACTATGTTAAAGAAAATGAACAGAGAGGAAGAAATCACAAATACGTGTATGTTACACAAAACATGAATGTAACATCTCTGTTGAAGACAACGAGTTAATTTACTAAAGATCACTGTGATATTTTATTCCCTGTAATGTGACTGTTAATCCTGACTGCGTTAAACTGTCTATGTCTTTGTTAATTATTCTTAGGGCCATGATAAACCAAGACGATGGTCGGCCCATCACTGAGTTAATGACACTAGATTTTAGTTTGTGTCCTGCACAGTTGGACAGAGTTGGATGTTTATGAACCGTGGTTTGAGAAATTACTTTCATTGGAGAACCACATAGTAGAGAAACAGGAAGTGATGAAAATAAACAAAATAAATTTCAAAGATCAAACTTAAGACTTCTTGTTTTCCATCTTCATTTCATCTGAACATTCAAATCCACAAATATTTCCACATTAACACGATGATCAAGAATGAATAGAGTGTAGACGAGCTGATCATGCTAATAGTAGCTCTTCTTGTTTCATGTTTACTGCTACCTGCTGTAACCTTCTTGTTTGTGCTTGGTTTAAGTTCTACTTTAAGTCCACACATGGTCTGTACCATGGTCCCAATGTCAAAATGAACATGCTGATGTTTAATAGGTATTATAGTTACTATACTCTTCTGTATGTCATTGTTAAGTTTATTAAAATGGTAAGATATTAAGATGGATGACATGAACTTTGGGGGAGTATCTGGACAAAGCCCAAAACATTAAGTTTCAGAGTATCTACTAAGGAGTATATTAGTGTATTACAGTATATTATAATCTACTAATATTAATCTGGTAACATCTCACATTACCAAATAATCTAGGCTGAACATCAGGTACAGAGAGAGCACTGGAGATAAAATGCAAAGACGTCAACGGACTGAAGCTGTTTATTCACTTACATTTCACGTTGATGTGAATGTTTCCAGATGATCTTCTGCCCAGAACGTTCTCAGCTGTACAGTGATACTCTCCAGAGTCATTGGACTGGATGGAGCTGAAGACAAGCTGTGGTTCTTCAATGACCAGGGTTTGGTTCTTGTACCAGGTGTAGTTAGCTGCTGGGTTAGCGTCACTGCTACAGGTCAGAGTCACTGAACTGAACTCCACTATCTCAGCAGAAGGAGTCACTGATACAGAAGGAAGCTTTGGAGGATCTGGAGGAGACCCAGAAACATAAATGATAACAGAATTATTAGAAAGTATTGATGTAATCTCTCAGATTTGATGGGATCTGTAAACATCTCACATTACCAGATAATCATTGGTTAATAGCAAGTTCCTACAGGATTACTCCTGTGATTGTCAGTAGAGGTTCATCTGTGGTAAACTGGATCAAAATGGGCTATGTGATGGTTTACACATCTCACTATGTGCTCTGCTGGAGATGATGTTGAATTGGATCATTATGGTCTTTGTCTTGTGATTGTAAAACTCTGATGAAAAACGTCTCCATAGTCAAAGAGTCAAGAACTCAACAAAGTGAAACTCACATTTCACGTTGATGTGAATGTTTCCAGATGATCTTCTGCCCAGAACGTTCTCAGCTGTACAGTGATACTCTCCAGAGTCAGAGGACTGGATGGAGCTGAAGACAAGCTGTGGTTCTTCAATGACCAGGGTTTGGTTCTTGTACCAGGTGTAGTTAGCTGCTGGGTTAGCGTCACTGCTACAGGTCAGAGTCACTGAACTGAACTCCACTATCTCAGCAGAAGGAGTCACTGATACAGAAGGAAGCTTTGGAGGATCTGGAGGACAATGGAGACAAGTCTTCAACATTGGTCTGGATGTGTGTTGATAGAAACATGAATGGAAGATTTTGGCTTCATGTAGCAGAACATAAAAAGACAGAGAAAAAACAGAAAAAAAACAAATCTACATCTACACACTTACGTTACTGTTATAGTCGTCTGCACCCTACTGGCCCGTCAGAGGCAGGGCAAGTGTCTTTGGGTGGTTTAATTGATTCATTACTAGGGGTGTGCATCTCTCCAATATAAGACGATTCGATACGTATCTAGATACATGGGGTATGAAACGATTCAGGAACGATACATTTTAAAAACAAATGATTTGATTCGATTCGGTACGATTCAGTGCAATATGATGTAATCAGATGAATCTGTGCAATTCTCATTTGTCCAGGTCAAAGGCATCTCTATGCAATTGAATCAGGTCAACTGGACTTGGTTTTTGTCTGTGAAGACGTTTCGCTCCTTTTCCAAGTGACTTTATTGGTTCGAGAGACTAGCAGGCAAAAACCAAGACACAGGCAAAAACCAAGTCCAGTTGGCTAGTTAGTAGTTCCTTGTTTAAAGTAGACATTTTACATTATGAATGATCCAAAATCAATCCTGAAAATGTGATATTGTTTACCTTCAAAGTGATAAGTTTAATAAAAGACTAGCAAAGTATTTGTGTTGTTTTTGACATGTGAATACAGAACTATGTCACTGTGTTTATTACTCTAACACATTACACTCTTCTATCTTTATCCTTTTGTGTCTTTGAGCTAGCTGTACTGCTAGCGTCCTCAGAGGCCGTTTCACCATGAATTCTCACTAAGTGCGTGTTGAGATTTATTTACTTTGTCATATTAATAGTTGCTACAGTGTTAAAATCTCTATTCATCTTTGTTTTTATTTTTATCAAGGAAAACTTGTGGACTGCACCTTTACAAAAATAGCGCTGTCTCTTTAAGAAAGACGGTAGTCTTGAGTTGCCGCTGAACTGAGGGTATATTGCAAATGTAAAGTAAAAATAAATAAAGATAAACGTTTGTCTTACTGTTTGTTTTGGAGTTGCAACGGATAAATGTTTTAGACCAGGGGTGCCCACACTTTTTTGGCTTGCGAGCTACTTTTACAATAGTATAAGAGGATCGATCTGTCTGTCTGTCTGTCTATATGTTGCTACAGTGTTAAAAGCTCTATCCAGCTTTGTCAAAAAAAATTGGTGCACTGCACCTTGAGAAAAATAGCGCTGTGTCTTTAAGAATGGTAGTCTTGAGTTGCCGTTGAAGTTGGGCGTTGCTGTGGCCGTGTGCCGCTGAACTGAGGGAATGTTGCAAATATAAAGTAAACATAAAAGATGAACGCTTGTCTTGGTGTTTGTTTTGGAGTTGGAACAGATAAATTTTACACTAACATCTAAAAACATTTTTCATTGTCACGCGATCTACCCTCACTACCTTCACGAACTACCGGTCGATCGCGATCGATGAGGAATACGGGAGGACGGCGGGTAAGAAGTATAAAATACGGGACTTTCCCGGCCAAAACGGGATACTTGCCAGGTATGATCATAAATCGTGTCTGCGTCGCACATTTTGTCTTTCACTCATAAATCGAACACTAGTCTTCGTTACTCTCGCGAGATTTTTGTGGGAAAGAGAGAGAAAGAATAAGCAAGCGGGGTTCCAGCTGTATTGCTGATATAATAAACCAATTCATAACTTTGTAATCTGGCCATCGGCCGGTTCGTGGTCTGTTTAGATCGGTCCAGGGGCTTGTGTATCGATGCACTCACATCTTTTAAATCAAAACTGATTTCCGATTCATATCGGTAATTTGTTACATCCCTATTCATTACCCTAATGAGTAACACCTGTCAATGTGTATATTAAAGCCATGGATGGAAAGGCTTTCTTAAGTCACCTCCAACTTTATTTTTGTCTGAATCTTCCATGAGTCGGGTAATTACTGTCAATTAGTAATGAGTCCTTCTCATCAAGAATCATGAGTTTGTTCACATGGGGTATTTTATTCCCAGTACATGTTACTTGTAATCCTGAATGGGTCTAACTGTCTATAACTACAATACACTGAGATTACAGTTGGCTGTTTATTATTGTTGAGCCATCAATGATCATTTCTGACCAAAGCTCAGCATTACTTTGCTTCTGTGGCTCTGTGGTGGTTTACACATCTCACTGTGTCATCTGCTGTACACATGTAATGAAGTTGATATTTGCCTTAAATGTCTTTTGTAATTAACTCAATAGTTTTTAGTCAAATGTCAAGAACTCAACAAAGTGAAACTCACATTTCACGTTGATGTGAATGTTTCCAGATGATCTTCTGCCCAGAACGTTCTCAGCTGTACAGTGATACTCTCCAGAGTCAGAGGACTGGATGGAGCTGAAGACAAGCTGTGGTTCTTCAATGACCAGGGTTTGGTTCTTGTACCAGGTGTAGTTAGCTGCTGGGTTAGCATCACTGCTACAGGTCAGAGTCACTGAACTGAACTCCACTATCTCAGCAGAAGGAGTCACTGATACAGAAGGAAGCTTTGGAGGATCTGGAGGACAATGGAGACAAGTCTTCAACATTGGTCTGGATGTGTGTTGATAGAAACATGAATGGAAGATTTTGGCTTTATGTAGCAGATAAAAAGAAACTATTAATGAAACAGAGAAAAAATATAAAGCTTCATGTTATATAGGATGGGGCGGCACAGTGACGAGGTGGTTAGAACTGATGCTTCACAGCGAGAAGGTCCCAGGTTCGAATCTACAGGCCAATTGGTTCCTTTCTGTGTGTAGTCTGCATGTTCTCCCCGTGTGGGTTCTCTCCAGGTTCTCCAGATTCCTCCCACCGTCCAAAGACATGCTGGTTAGGTCCATTGGTGATTCTAAATTGGCCGTAGGTGGGAGTGTCTGTCTGTGTTAGCTCTGCGATAGACTGGAGACCTGTCCAGGGTTTCCCTTCACAGGAATAAGGGGTTGCAGAATCAAACAGACGTGCTTGACTTGTTTCAGAGGTCCTCTCCCCTTTTGAATTGGAGAGAGGACAAGGACAAACAGATCCCCGCAATGGTAACTGACATCAAGACGATAGTGGACACTAGTTGTACCAGTTTGTGGTTGTTAACAGAAATAAGTCAAAGTTTCTGGCTTCTCAAAAACTCTGCACATGGATAAGTGTTTTCATGTCTTGAACCTAAAATATGTTTCTTGAGGAACTTGCTCCAACACCTAATGTCACTGTCCATCAAAGGACAGGATGTCTTCACAGCTCACTCAGTGACTTAAGTGAAGGAAACTGAGTCTTCCAGTGTTGATCAACCTCCACTTCAACACAACCACTGAATTCTTTTAACACATTTCATTCAGGAATAAAGTTGAAGTAAACTCACAGACTGAAGGAGACTGGTGATCCTCATGTCCTCTGAAAGCACAGGAGACAATGTCTCCAGGAGAAAAGTTGACTGTCAAAGTAGAAGTTTGCTGTGTCCTGTTGTTCTGTTTGTTCTTGAACCAGACGTAGGAAACATGATCAGCTGGACTGCAGCTGCTGAGACACTTGAGCTCTGCCTCAGTATCAAACTGATGGACTGATATTATTCTGGTCACCTCCACCTGCAGAGCTGCACATGACAACACAACGTTAACGTCAAAAAGAAGAAATACTCCAAATACAAACACACTTAGTGTTGATCAGTACCTGTGACAGTCAGAGTTGTTCCTGGTAAAATACTGCTCCAGTCAAAACTTTGTGTTATGAATTTGAAGAGATACTCAGATGAATCAGTCTCTCTCAGGTCACTGATTCTCAGAGTGGAGCGTCCTCCCGTTGTTTCTAGGACTTGAACACGACCTGAATACTGAGAGTCTTTACTGAGGTCCTTAGACTGATGACTACCATCACGACGGAACCACAACTTTGATTTTATGTCTAAATGATAACTGTTGTAAGTACAAGAAATATCCACTGATGATCTTTTGGGGGAACAGATTCTTCTCTGGTTGTAATTCACTTTGTTGCAGTATTGACCTTCAACACCTGGAAGATCAAGGATGAAAGTGGAGTTGTACAGATTAACAGTAAGAACAGGACATTAATATCCAACCCATGTTAAAAACTATATACAGTTAAGGTGAAGTTAGTTTCTATTAAAACTTACAGATTAATGGAGAGTGAAGATCCTCATATCTCTGAAATGCACATGAATAACTGTTGAATAAGTTGTTTTTTTCAAAACGATTCAAACTTTCCCCGATCATTTTGAGTCCATTTTTATACCAGATGTAGGAAGGATTCTTCTCTATCACACAACTGCTTTGACAACTCAACTCTGCCATGTTAGCATAATGAGATACGTTCACCTGGAGATCTGATTTGATGCAGAAAGAACAGAAACACAACAGACATTGAGAAACACAGCCATGTTGATGTAGTGTTTGCTAGATGTTGATCATATGAATGAAATGTTACCTGTGACAGTCAGAGTGACTCCAGGTGAACCAGTATATTTCCCTCCTGCTTGGTTTGTTCTGAAGCTGAACTTGTACTGAGCTGAGTCGCTCTCTCTCAGGTCTGAGATTCTCAGAGTGCAGATGTTCTCATCATGACTGAGCATCACACGACCTGAATACATGGAGTCTGTGGTCAGATCATCAGGTTCTTCATCAGAACCTTTGGACCAGACTTTGTTCTCCACAGTCGTAGTAACACCATCTACTCTGGATGGGTATGTGTAGCTGCAGCTTATTTCCACTGTTGATCCTTTTACAGCACAGATCTGAGTAGAAGTGTAAGTCACTCCATAACCATTCTGACTCTGGACCACTGGAACACAGAGAACATCACAAACTAGAACCACATTCATTCATTAAACACAACAGTCTCATTCACTATAAGAAACTCTTCTCACATCATGTGTAAGCACAGGTATGGGCTACCTGCTTGGCGATTCCATCTGATGCACCTCTGACGGTGCCAGTAGGGTAGCTGCAGGGTCTTCAGCTGGGAGCCACCCTTCACGGGCGTCTCCCTCCCACCCCCTGCAGCTAACCCTAGGATCCTTGCTTTCCCCAACATGTCTTTTCTTCTAAGCCACAGCCAGAAGCTTGCTTTTTCTGCCTCTTCAGCCAAGTCTTTGGATGCCTTCTTCAGCCTTGGCCAGGTCACTCCCACGTTCCTCAGGAGGCGCTGGATGGATGCTCCTGTGAACCTCCTGCAGATGACGGTTGACCATCCCGCCTCTCGACACTCGGCTGCCAGCTCGGTGTATTTCCTTTCTTCCTTTCACAGGCTGCCTCTATCCCTCCCTCCCAAGGGACAGTGAGCTCTGCCATGATCTCTGATTGTGCTGAGGGGGACCACAGGATGAAGTCTGGTCTCAGAGAAGTTGTAACAATCTCAGGTGAGAAGGTCCACTCTCAGGTTCCATTCACATCCAGGTGTTAGAAGAGATCTTTTTTCCCTCTGGGCGATGTTTTGAGTTTTTCCGTTCCTTGTCCAACAAAAATGGATGAGTGTCTGTGGTGTTGACGGACGGTCTTTGGTCGCCTCCAGCCTACGAGGACTTCAGCCAGGTTACGCAGGACCTGGTTGTGACGCCTCCTGTAACACCCTGGGCCAGGACTGTCTTGCAGCTGGACCGGTTGTGTTGCAGGGTGGGGTTTAGGGCACTGCAGAGTGGGCAATTTTCCTCAGAGCCACACCACTGACACAGGTTACTGGGACTGGGGAGGGTGTCATAGGTGGCCCTGATGAGAGGCCCTAATATCAGACCATTTGATGGTCCTGTCGACTGTCCAGCTTCCTTGCTGCCGCTGGCTGAGTGCATGGATCTTATACTGCTCCTCTTCTGTCCTGAGCGCCTCTACAACCACTAGGTCTTTCCTCTCATTTCGTGTGGCTTTCGGCCGGAACTTGAGAGCAATTCCCCACCCCAGGCCAGTTCTTCCTTCACTCATTTAATTAATCCAGAGCAGCAGCGCTTGGGTATTCCTGGTCTGGTGCAGTGGCCAGTATCGATCAACAGTAGTCCAAGGAAGGAGGAGAACCAGAAAGGAGTCAGAAGACTCAGTGGATCTCAGATCAATCAGTGGTCCATGCTGACCTCTGATGGAAGCTTGGAACTGGTTCTGGTCTGATGGATCTTTCCTGGAGAACACCAGGATGCATTATGGGTATAAGACTATAATCCAGTGGAGGCAGAGTGATCTTTAGTCCATGTTCTGCTGGTAGACCATGGGTCCTTCCATTCATGTGGATGTTCCTTTGACTCGTAGCTCCTACCTCAGCATCATTACAGATCATGTCCACTCTTTCATGGAGACATGTTTCTCTGATGACCTCTTTCAGCAGCATGATGCTCACTGCTTCAGGAATGGTTGGAGTTGAAGGTGTTGAACCAGATCTCAGTCCAGTCCAGCATTTGTGGACATTCTGGACAAACAAGTCTGATCCATGAGCCTCCACCTCTCAACCTGCTGGACTTACCAGATACCACATCACACCTTCAGAGGTCTAGAGGAGTCCAGGACTCAACAGTTCAGGAAGGAGATCACAATGTTCCATCTGTCTGTGGTGGTTCTGTCTCTTTAAGTGTTGGGGGCGTTTGATGGCATGACCAGCATGCTGAGGTTTTGGTGGTTAGCAGGTTAAAAGAAATAACTTTCCATTTCCGATCTGTTACTATTTCTATAGCTTACCTTTGATGTTTCAATGTTTAGGACGGAATACAATGATTATAATACTTTATGTCAATCATAAGAAGCTGGAAACATGAAATATGACATTTTATATCAAAGCAGTTGTTGATTCATTGTCTTTCAGTCGAAGCATCGTTCTGATAAACGTCACGGAGAAAAAGTCTTTCTGTTTGAACTGCACTGAAGCAGATTTATAAATAATCAGAATCAGCTTTAATGGCCAAGTATACACACATACAAGGAATTTAGTATAAACTATGTTCACCAATGTGTAAAACTGTTATTACTTTATTTCATTTCATTTAACAACTTCATGAAAACCCTTTCTAAAGATATAAATACAAAAAAATTATACCTTGAGCTTTTACATCACGATGAACAACAGACATATTTTTTTTAAATATAGACGTCCAATAACATTACCTGACACAGAAAGAAGAAAGACAAAGAATCCACTTGTTGCTGCAGTTAAATTCATCTCTGCTCCTCACATACATCAGAGTGACAAGAAACATTTCCTGGTTGAGGCGTTTAAAAACCTCTTGTGTGGTTTTGAAGAGAGTCAGAGGCCAAGCTGTTAGACATGTCATCTTCCTCTTCCCGTTATTGTTTCACACCTTGCATAAAGAGTTTAGTCATTGCCTCTGTTACCTTCAGCCATTTTATTAAAACACAAACCAACATAAAACAACTCAACAACAACTTTACATGAATGTAGATGGACATACAGGTTATAAATACATGTTGATATAAATTTGTGAAACTAAATCTGTGGAATTCATGTAAATTATTATTTGAACTCTGTGAACTTGTTATGAAAGCAACTAATGAGCTCACAGAAAAATGGATCTGAGTACTTTAAAATAAGTCAAATATACATCTACTGTAGTTATCCCTAGTTCAGACACTGAGTGGTATATTCACAACCTTCATTGGAGATATCCTACAGGTACTATAGTAAACATTAGTCCTTCTCTGGTCCTAAATGTCCTAGAGTTGGTCTCCTGTGTCTTCCTAAAGTCTGTCCTTGTCTTCCTTGTCTTCTCCTAGAGTTGGTCTCCTGTGTCTTCCTAAAGTCTGTCCTTGTCTTCTCCTAGAGTTGGTCTCCTGTGTCTTCCTAAAGTCTGTCCTTGTCTTCCTTGTCTTCTCCTAGAGTTGGTCTCCTGTGTCTTCCTAAAGTCTGTCCTTGTCTTCCTTGTCTTCTCCTAGAGTTGGTCTCCTGTGTCTTCCTAAAGTCTGTCCTTGTCCTCCTTGTCTTCTCCTAGAGTTGGTCTCCTATGTCTTCCTAAAGTCTGTCCTTGTCTTCTCCTAGAGTTGGTCTCCTGTGTCTTCCTAAAGTCTGTCCTTGTCTTCTCCTAGAGTGGACTGGATTCAGTCAAATAAATCTTCCAGTCAAAGTTAATGTAGTGTGGAGAGGGTAGCTGGTACCTTGTGTTCTCTCTGCTCATCCAACGCTGCCATAAACTCCCTAACCCTCTGGAAGATGTTTCTCCTTGACGCTGTCTCCAGGGGGGTATTGCACAAAACTAGGATAAGGGATTTATGTCTGGATATGTTGATTATCCCGGCTGAATTAGCCAATCAGAGATTTATTTATTCATTCATTTCGGGCAAGTCAATTCAAATCACACATCAACATCAACATGAGTACAAGTGACCTGGCCGAAAGGGAAAGCGGGAGAAGCCAAAGCTTATCTAGTCCCGCCCCCTTTACCCACCAGTACAAAATTCATATATATATATATATATTTTGTTTCTTTCATTTGAACTATTACAACAGAAGATGAACGCATAGCTGCAGTTCGGCTTAGGACAGTCAAAAACAGATTACATGTGTGTTTGCACAGAGTCCATATTCTTCCGTCATAAGTGAACAACAGTCTCTTCTAGTCGCCTGGCGTGTTATAGTCCATTATAGTTCTGTTACAATTGTATTAGCCAATTGTATTAGCCTGTAATTTAGCCTTCAGATAATCAACATATCCCGGCTTAAATCCCTTAGCCTAGTTTTGTGCAATACCCCTCTGGAAACGTTCAGTGTTTGTTGTTGTTGTTTGGCTGCAGCCTTTGACTGAGTGGATGATGATCAACTACTACCACCTCACCACACATACACACTAGCTTTGACGCTGTTACAGCCCTAGTGCAGCTGTAGGTTGGTGAGATGTTTTTTGTGTCTCTCTGTCCTCACTCTCCTCCTGCAGGTGATCGTCCCTCCTCCCAACAGCACTAGGTTCCACTTAAGGTAATCAGGTGATCTTAGTCAGTGCACGATTTCCTGGTACACTGATTACACTGACGGCTAACCATCAGCTAACCCTCTATCTATGTATATGCGGCTAACAGCTACAGAAATCAAGGAATCAGATGAAAACCATTGACTGTATATAGTAAAGCTAGGACAGATGAAAGGCAAGTTTTATTTTAAAATACAGTTGTCCGCCACTATAACGCGGCAATTTTACATGCCATTTCTTTTTAACAGTGTATTGTTTTCTTCATTCTGATTGGCTAACGGACTGTAGACCATTGTCAATCAATCTCCTCGTACAGTGTCTCTTGTACAGTACAGAATGCGTTCAGCTTGCCAAATTTACATATACAATATCTTTGATCGCTGGCAGCGTGAGTGAAGTGCGGTATGTTTGCAAGTTATTGAGAAAAGTGTATAAAGTGTGTAGTGAGGGGTTTTGCAACCTTAAAACATTTATAATCATTGTAAAAAATAAAGCTGACTACTTACCTGATTTGGTCTGATTTCATTCATGAATTCATGTGTCACATTCAGACCAAGAGAAGCAGAGATTCACTTTAGTAAACTTCAACAAACCAGCTGATCATCAGATATTCTAATAGCTACTATATTGAGGTAACTTCTGTTAACAGAGAGGAGACATGATGCTGCTACAGTGACTTTACAGACCACTCTACAAACACTGTTCATCAGAAAATACTATTTATATGTGTGTTTTTAGCAACTTAACACAAACGAATGGAGCCTTAAAAATATATAAAAGCTGAAAGAAGTTAAAACATGACTTATTCACCATTAAATTACATTTTCTCTCTGCTTTGTTTCATCTGTCTCTTCCCTCGCTCTCAGAGAGGCGCCGACTTTAAAACCAGACCAACCAATCAGAGGCGAGCGATGGCGCAGCCTCATTTACATAGAGTCAGTATAAATAGATCCGCTCTCCTTCTAGCAACTTATTCTTTACCGAGACTAAACCCCGGAAAAGATGCCCGAACCCGCCAAGTCAGCGCCCAAGAAGGGCTCAAAGAAAGCCGTGACCAAGACCGCAGCTAAAGGCGGCAAGAAGAGGAGAAAGACCAGGAAGGAGAGCTACGCCATCTACGTCTACAAGGTCCTGAAGCAGGTCCACCCCGACACCGGCATCTCCTCCAAGGCCATGAGCATCATGAACTCCTTCGTCAGCGACATCTTCGAGCGGATCGCCGGTGAGGCCTCCCGTCTGGCTCACTACAACAAGCGCTCCACCATCACCTCCAGGGAGATCCAGACCGCCGTCCGCCTGCTGCTGCCCGGGGAGCTGGCTAAGCACGCCGTGTCTGAGGGCACCAAGGCCGTCACCAAGTACACCAGCTCCAAGTAAACACGGAAGCTCTACAACAACAAACCAAAGGCTCTTTTAAGAGCCACATACAATCTCTCTACAGAGCTACCTTCTCATCTTATTTTATGATAGGAATTAATTTTCATGTACACCTGTACAACAATTACAAATTAAGACTTTACTATTGCTGCAATAGTCAGATCCGCTACTAAAACATGTCCAGTACTGATTTTAATGTCAATCTCAAGTAGTCACACGAAACCAAAGGTCGTGAGACAATGTTGGTTTTGCTATATACATGCTTGGAATTGATAAAAATACATTTACAAATAAGTGAGATGTTTAATATAGGGACTGATGACAGTTGTACAAAATGCTTGTGAAACTGGGAAGGGCATATGGGTGATTTAAAAACAAGATCATTTCAGGTGGGTTAGGCTTAATGTAGTCTGTTCCTCTTCTAGGCTATGTACTAATCTCACCTTAAACGTCCCCCCTTTGTACAAAACTTTTCTCTACTGCGAGTATTGTGAACAGGAGAACAAATTGTTTTAGATATTTTTATCCCGTCATACTGTCACCGCTTTTCTTTGTGAAAAGAAAATGTATCAGATCAATAACTACATTCAAAGTAGCGTCTAACCTACACGATAGATAAGGATTCATGTCTTTGAGTTTAGTGGGTGGCTCTTAAAAGAGCCTTTGTTTTGTTTAAAGCCGGAGCAGCAGGTTTACTTCTTAGCGGGCTTCTCGGTCTTCTTGGGCAGGAGCACAGCCTGGATGTTGGGCAGCACACCACCCTGAGCGATGGTGACTCCTCCCAGCAGCTTGTTGAGCTCCTCGTCGTTACGGACAGCCAGCTGCAGGTGACGGGGGATGATCCTGGTCTTCTTGTTGTCACGGGCAGCGTTTCCAGCCAACTCCAGGATCTCAGCGGTCAGGTACTCCAGCACCGCCGCCAGGTAGACGGGAGCACCGGCACCGACACGCTGAGCATAGTTACCTTTACGCAGCAGCCTGTGGACACGACCGACTGGGAACTGGAGACCAGCTCTGGAAGACCTGGTCTTGGCCTTTGCTCTGGCTTTGCCGCCGGTTTTTCCACGTCCAGACATGTTTAGTTCAAAGAGTTGCTCTGTCTTTTTAGAGAAAAAAGAAGAATGAGAAGTTGTCGTGAAGCGCCCTCCTTTTATGTCTGTCCGTCTGCTCGATGATTGGTCAAACATAGCTGGAGTATGATCGACCAATGAGAACTCAGTAGACGATGACGCCGAAAATACGACACTTCCGCTATGCAACGGTTTCAAATTCAAAACAACGACAGGAGATGGCGACAATGAACAAAGCATTACCGTAAATAATTTACTATAAATAAATGAAAAGAAACAGAATAGATAGCGAGAGTTAAATATTATGTCGAGATAAATAAGATACACGTAAAACAAACAGATAAAACTTTGAACCTGTTCAGATTAATTTTCAGGTCTGTAAATGTTCTTGATCTTTAGACACATTATTGGAACTGAGGATGACAACTCTCACAAAAGAAGAAGACAACTCAGCTGTTTTATTATCAGTTATTATGTAAGTATAATTACTTACATGTAAATATAATCTCTGTAACTCATTCAAACTTACCCTGTCTGCATCATATCCTCTTTATTCATATAGCCATGTTAACATTCTCTATTTTATTTGCTTTATTTGTTATACTGCTCGCATGTCCCTTAAATTTTCCCCTGGGGACAAATAAAGTTTTCTTTTTACGTACTTTTAACTGCATCAACAAAGTTTAAAGGTTTAAATAGTATAGTACAGTCAGTCAGCTGAGAGAGATCTTGTTGGTCCTCTACTTTTACATTTTAACAAGCATGATGAGTTGTGGATAAATATGATTTGTTGTTTATTTAAATGTACTGTCATTGTAAGAGACTGCAGCCACACAAGATCTGTCAATAATAAATAGTTTATTTGTAGACGTCTAGACGTCTGTGGAGCCGTGTGATGAGACCAAACATTTAAAAAACACTACATCTGGGTCCATATACGTATTTCATGAATCGGTGCGTCACATGGAGTTAAGTGTTGTCCACATCAAATATGAGCAGAAACATGTGAGTAGTATAAAAATTCCATTTTATTTACATTTAAGAAACAGGGAATGAGTCACAATTTAAAATATATATATTTCAGATAAAACTTTGTGCAATGAGACCAACAATTTGGAGAGAACACTGATAAAAACATGTTTGTCAAAAGTTTACAGTTTTCACAAAATGAATATATTCACTAAAATAGAACTGGTTGAAATGTTGGTCAATAAATGTTGCTACAAACTCTTAATCACAGATTCTGAAACAAAGAGCTGAATACAAAAATAAAAGTTGATCTGAAACTTCTGAAACAAATGTGAACACAATATATAGTCTATTTTTCACAACATACATAATTCAGTAAAGAAGTCAAATGAGACCAAAACTCCCCAAAGAACATAAACATGGACGGAAAAATAAATGATATTTGAGATAATATTTACACATTTATAACATTATAGAACCAGTTACTTCAACACAACCAAGTTGGAGCCAAATGTGAACAATGATGAAGCAGAATTTATGGATAACGTTCATTTTCTGTTACCAAGATGTCTTCCAGATCTGGTTTTATTGTGAGGGAGCCAGAGTTAGTTAACAGACCCCACAAAACCATCATTATGACGTTTATGAAAAAAAAAAAAGAAAAAAAAAAAAGTTTATACATGAAGTTAAATGTTTCCTCAAACGTGTTATCATAAAATCATGAAAGGATGCCAAGAAGAAGTCTAGGTGAACTAACCTGGAAGTCTGGACAAACTTCCTTGCCAGCACATATCTTGTGTTCTGGAGTCTCTCCGTTGGGAACTGATTCTGCTCCTGCAAAGATCTGCCTGACCAATCAGATTATTTTAAGAGTTTTTTTTTTTCTTTTTAAAGTTAATGAAATCCAAATGGAGAATTACTAAAGTACTGGATCTATATAATATGACAGAAACATCAATCTTTATAATTTCCAGGTGGAACAGGAAGTGAATCTTCCGTTACTTCTTGGCTGCAGCCTTCTTGGTCTTCACAGCTTTGGGTTTGACGGCCTTCTTGGCAGTTTTCTTGGGTGTAGCCGTCTTCTTTGTCTCCTTTGTCTCCTTCGTCTCCTTTGCTGCTGCAGGTTTCTTGTCTGCTGCAGGTTTCTTGTCTGCTGCAGGTTTCTTGTCTGCTGCAGGTTTCTTTGCCTTCTTTGGGGTTGTTTTAGCTGCTTTAGGTTTCTTGACTGCAGCTGGTTTCTTAGCAGCAGCAGCTTTCTTGGCTGCAGGCTTCTCAGCTTTGACAGCTGCTTTCTTCACCTTCTTCACCTTCTTCGGCTTCTCAGCTGCTTTCGCTGCCTTGAAGGAGCCGGAGACCCCGGTTCCTTTAGTCTGGACCAGAGCTCCTTTCCCCACCAGGCTCATCACGGAGCGTTTGATCGCGGACCTCTTGTGCTCCACGTCGTAGCCCTGAGCGGCCATCGCCTTCTTCAGAGCACTGTACGAGAGGCCTTTGCGGTCCTGGGAGCCGGCGACGGCTTTCAGGATGAGCTCGTCGGCTCTGGGTCCAGACGTCTCCTTAGGTTTAGCCGCTCTCTTCTTCGGAGCTTTGGCTGGGGCGGCTGGTGTAGCCGGGGCGACGGGTGCGGCCGGAGCGACTTCTGCCATCGTTGCTGTCAGATAGATTGAATCCGAAGAGGAGACGGGTATTTCCGAGCAAAAACAGGAACTTAAACACACCATGAGAACCGTAGAGACTCAACTCAACCACCGCCTCAGCGCTGCTGCAGAGACTCAGACTCTTGTGTTTTCTCTTCCACAAAAACGGCTTCAAACTCACGTCTGGAGGAAACACCAGGGATTCAAACCAACCCCAGCTGAAAGCGGAAAACTTTCTCTTCCTACAGAAGCCGCAGAAACACCAAGACGTGTCTGGATTTGCTTTGGGAAGCGTTTAAACGAAGCCTCGGTCCCGCTGAGAGAGCCGCTGCTCCGGGTCTTTTTCCTCTGATTTCTCCTGTAAATGTTTAAAAAATCACCAGAAACAAACGGAAACCAGTTTAACAGCGAGAGGACAAGTTAGTTCACAGATGAAAAATAAAAAGTGACGACTCCGGCCCAGAACCGTCCTTCCAGCAGAGATTAATGTCTTCTCTGCAAACACAGTTCAACAGCAGCTCATTCAAATGAACCCAGACCAGAACGAACTGTCTGAGTTTAGTTTAATCTTTAATTCTTTTAGTTTAATCTGTAAATTATTCAAAACTCACACATTAAAGTTTGAATAAAGATGACGCTATATAAATAAAACTGAAGTGGTGAACGAATATAAACTAATATTTTGACTCAATTCAAACTAAATAACTTAAGATAAAATAAATATACAAACACCAATCTGAACCACAGCATCAGCTTTCAAATGCAAAATTTGAAATTCCAGGTTGTTCACTGAATGATGTGTAACAGGAGAGTTCATTAAATGTTAACATTTCCATAATGTACTAAAAGTTTCTGAGGTAGAGCTCAGAGAGAGGAAGTTGTTTCTATCCTTGAACATTGTCAGACATGTTTAAGTATTAAAGGCTCCACACTGAAGTTGTTGTGCTGTCGTATCATTAGATTATTTCGTAGCTTCATGTGTCAGCAGACTGTAACTGGAGGCTTCTGACTTCAGCGTCATCCTGCAGGAAGCAGACGTTAGACGCATCAACACATGAAACCACAGCAGCTCTAGACGTGTACGTGAGGCCTCTGAGGCTTTTTGAAGCACTCAGCTCGGTCTGTTGGGCTCTGCTAGTCATGAAGAACTTAACAGCAAATTAAAGATTCCATTTTATGAAGAGTGTCCATCCTTCAGTTTTAATTTGGATGCATTTATCAGAATCAGAATACTTTATTAATCCTTCAAGGTAACTGCTTTGTTGCTCCCATACAGTGACGTGCAGCTGTAATCCAGTTCAGGCATGTTATGTTCAGTCTTATCAGTTTATTAACACGTGCATTAGCTTACAAATCATGTACTAATTTGTAACTGATGAAGTGTTTTTTAGATAACCTGTGTCTCGATGCTTGATGAAGTTGGCAGATACACCACTAATGCCACAGAGGATTCAGTTATTGAGATCCAGAGATACGTCACTGAGAGCAACCTCCCCTGATCCCAGGATCCTTTACAATACTGGGACAGACACAAGCACAATTATCTAAACCTCTTCCAGCTGTAGAGTTTTTATCCACACCGGTGCCATGAGAGCAACTGTTCTCTAAAGGTGGAGAACTTGTATCCAAGATACAGAATCGACTGATGCCAAAACCCTGGAAAAGCTTTTTTTTTTCTGAATAAATAAAACAATGATATTGTATATATACACTAGCAGGTCATTTAATCAGTCTCAACCAGGTTGCCTGCAATAATCTTTACAGTCCAGCAGGTGTCCGTATTGAGTAACAACACCATCTGAGTAATGCACTGCATTTACCCATCACTGTCCTTAAAGTATAATTCTACATTTCTAATGTTTTGTCTAGTATCTGCATTTGGATGAGTACATTCAATTTCCTGTTTTTCGGACAATGAGCGATCATTACAATTACTCATCTTACACGTCACCATTGACAGTAATTAGTCATCTTAAACTAAGCCTTGTACTCAGTACATACTTAATACACGTTGATAAATACAACGTAAATAAATCATTCACAGTCTGATAAAACACAAATGGAGATGTATCTGTAAATATTGTCTAAACACAAACTAAGATGAGAAGGTAGCTCTGTAGAGAGGTTGTATGTGGCTCTTAAAAGAGCCTTTGGTTTGTGGTTGTAGAGCTTCCGTGTTTACTTGGAGCTGGTGTACTTGGTGACGGCCTTGGTGCCCTCAGACACGGCGTGCTTCGCCAGCTCCCCGGGCAGCAGCAGGCGGACGGCGGTCTGGATCTCCCTGGAGGTGATGGTGGAGCGCTTGTTGTAGTGAGCCAGACGGGAGGCCTCACCGGCGATCCGCTCGAAGATGTCGCTGACGAAGGAGTTCATGATGCTCATGGCCTTGGAGGAGATGCCGGTGTCGGGGTGGACCTGCTTCAGGACCTTGTAGACGTAGATGGCGTAGCTCTCCTTCCTGGTCTTTCTCCTCTTCTTGCCGCCTTTAGCTGCGGTCTTGGTCACGGCTTTCTTGGAGCCCTTCTTGGGCGCTGACTTGGCGGGTTCAGGCATCTTTTCCGGGGTTTAGTCTCGGTAAAGAATAAGCTGCTAGAAGGACAGCGGGTCTATTTATACTGACTCTATGTAAATGAGACTGCGCCATCGCTCGCCTCTGATTGGTTGATCTGGTTTTAAAGTTGGCGCCTCTCTGAGAGCGAGGGAAGAGACAGATGAAACAAAGCAGAGAGAAAATGTTATTTAATGGTGAATAAGTCATATTTTAACTCCATTCAGCTTTTATATGTTTTTTTTTTTTTTTCTTCACCTGTCCACAGTCCAACTTCAACATAACTAAGACAGGTAGACGTGTCACTCAGCCAGATAACATGGTCCAGACTACTACACAACAACCCCCCTACTGCCTCATTTCCTCAGTCAGACTCCTTACAGCCCCAGCAGTGCCATCGAGTGAGAGAGTTGCGACACTCTTTGATGTCGCCGCTACGGCTGTCACGTGGTTCATGTAAACCCCATTAGTTCCAAAAGTTCCAAACATACGCTGGCTGTCATGTTCTTCTATGGGACAGACGGCAGCGATTGCATTATTGAACGGTAAATATAAAATAAAACACACACCCAAGTACTTTTTCAGCTGTTATTACATTATTGCATTTTTGTTAATGTCAGTTTTGCATTTGAGAGGCAGGGTGACAAAAACTTAATTTTTGGAGGAAAAAGCTTAGTGTTCATGTTTTCGCATGGGTAGTAGCACTGGCTTTAGCTGCTCTAACTTAACTTTTCCATATCATTGATTCATCTGATGGTAGACGTCTCATGATATTAATTTGATCACAACTGGGCTGTATTAGGCTATTGATTCCCGTGATTTTGCTTATAAATTCCGATTGAGGGATTAGCCTACCTCTGTGATAACACAAAGAGGTCTGCCATGGCGGTCCGTTCAGAATTCGCCTAGAAGCTAGCTCACTTCTAAAATCCCCGTCATTCCTAATTAAATAACCTTCGCTCAAATCACCAGTCACGACAATGCCTTGACATACCCTGATCATGAGCTCATGGCATGGGATAGCAATCTATCAGCATCTCATCAAGCATCAGCAAGTAGCGCTGGATATCAGTGAACAGGGACAGTACATCAAATTAAGTACAGCCAACACGTCACATAATGAAAAGTTAGTATATCACAAAATTCTACTAAATAAAAGTTGCTATAAAGGTGATAGCGACTCATCACCGAACTACCTTCACAGCAGGGGAAGTCGCGCTAGCTAATTAGCTAGCAGGCAATGCTAGAAAACAGGTTGAAACAACCAAGATAAAATATAAATAATTACGCTGTGCATATACAAATGAAGACCAGTATAAGCATCACAGAGGGCCTCTGATACAATATAGACAGTTGACAATTCAAAAGAGGTCGATATTTCAGCAACTTAACTCCTGGAACAATTCAATGCGCAGCAATGTAAGTGAATGGGGTCCAACGCCCAAATGACGGTGTTTGGAACTAATCCGATCTTCAAATCCGGAAGTAGGCGTTTAAAAGCGTCGCCATTTTTTACAACGGAGGTCTATGGGAGTGTCGTAACTCTCTCACTCGATGGCACTGAGCCCCAGGCCATCAACCTTCAACCTTCAACCTCCAGACCAGACTCCTCTTCAGCTGTGGACCAAACATCAGACATGTCCCTGGCATGAAGCTCTGGAGAAATAGGTCAAATCAACTGAGTGAAGCCCAGAGGCAGGACAGCCCCCACAGTCTTCAGGATATCAACACCTCACAAGAGAGATGATATTACTCCAGTTTTAGCTTCTCTTCACTGGCTCCCTTTAAAATCTAGAATAAAATTTAAAGTCCTCCTCCTTCCATCCAAGGCCCTTAAAAGTCTAGCTCCATCGTGTCCTAAATACCTCATTGTACCAGATCATCATAACAGATCACTTCCGTCTCAAAGTTCAGACCTACTTATAAAACACGAGGGACTGCAGCATCTGGTCCTTTCTAACAACTTAAAGCCATAAAAGCTGCAGTCGATCATTGTATGTGTTAAAATCATGAAGCAGCATCTCTCTGTATATTTTAATCTTAACACTTTAATGCATCTATCTACAAACGTCTGCAGAATAAAGGAACCAAAACTTCACTGTCATATCTGGTGTCAGTGTTATATTTCCGTTCTCTGTCTGGTCACCAGCACTCTGTTGTAAACAATTGTACTTTTCTCTTGAATTTTCTTTCTATTAAGCTTCAGACACTTTGACAAATGAGTGATTAAAATGAGTGTTAACTGTAAAACTGAGTGCTGTTACTGTAAAGCATTTTAACTGCTGTGTTTCCTTGCTACCGTTGCCTTCCAGCTTACTGTGGTGGTTTACTTCTGGTTTCTGACTGGATGTTGTACAACGTCTTGAGACAGTTTGTTATTGATGATGTATCAGGGGTTGGCCTAACCAAATATTTTCCATCATTGACCGTTTTTTGTTTTTGAACTGCGACAGAAAAATCTGAAGGCCGTCTGTCATTTTGACAGATTGAAATTCACAGTTGTCACGGCAACTGAAAATCAGTCGCTGGTCTAGTGCAGATGAGAGTTCGTCAAAAAAGTTATGACACAATATTTATTTTCTAGAAAACCTTTATTTTTGCAAGCAAGAGACACTTATCACTAACAGATGATGACTGAAGAGAGACAGTCTCTCCTCAGCTTTTCTACTATCCTAAACAATGTTCAAGTCTCACATCATAAAATTACATGACTTGACACAACTCATTGTACTAACATCTCAACATACATCTCATGACACACACAACACTTCTCCTACACTTTAACCATTATTGTGTGATATACAGTGGCCTATTCCCAGAACACATGTACACTCCTGATCAAAAATTTAAGACCAGTTGAAAAATTGCAAGAATTTACATTTTGCTCTGTTGGATCTTAAGAAGGTTCTAAGTCGTGCTTCAAAATGCAAAAAGAAGAAATGGGAATGAGATTGAGTAAACAATTTATTGCAAACAACCATTAAACTGAAAGAGGCTGTTCATCAGCTGATCTAAAGTTTAAGACCACATTTCAAAAAAATCCAAAAACCTCCTAAAACAGAAATAAAAATTTCAGAAATAAGTACTCAGTAATGAGTAGCTCTGCCATTCGTGTTAATCTCCAAACTCCAAACGGGCCGTTGAAGGAGACGAGGTCTTTGAAGACGTTTTTGTTCTTAAAACCCTTCTACCTCAGATGCTGTCTAATGGCTATGGGACTGCAGTTGGCACCAGTGACAAGCTTAATCTGGGCCGATCGTCCCAAATTTTTTTGGGTCTACCACTTGACTTTTTATTCCCCATAACCCTCAGGATCTTTTAAGAAGTTTAAAATGACCGTCTTACTGTGTCCATCCTCAGCAGCAATGGCACGCTGCGAGATACCTTGCTGGTGCAGCTCAACAAACCAACCGCATTCAAAGAGAGAAAGCTTTTTAGCCTTTGCCACCAGGACGTCATGACAGTGTGGCTACCTGACATAAAGTGACACTGAATCCACATTCTTGTGAAGATTTGGGCTTTTAAAGGATGTGGTCTCAAACTTTTGATCAGCTGATGAACAGCCTATTTCAGTTTAATGGTTGTTTGCAATAAATTGTTTACTCAATTTTTTTTCTTGTCTCATTCCCATTTCTTCTTTTTTGCATTTTGAAGCACGACTTAGAACCTTCTTCAGATCCGACAGAGCAAAATGTACATTTTTGCAGTTATTCAACAGGTCTTAAAATTTTGATCAGGAGTGTACACAGAGGAGCCCTACACGCCCTACACTGGCTACACGCCACCTCCTTCTGTGGTGGAGTGTAGCCATTACAACAGCAAAGCTCCTTAGGGATGACTTGTAATGAATTAGACGTGGTGCTACATGAGGGACTGCATCATCTAGTTGTTTCAAACAACTTTGAGGCTTAAAAGCTGCAGTCGATCATTGTATGTGTTATCACCATTAAAATCATGAAGCAGTACCTCTATGTATATTTTAGTCTTAACACTTCAATACATTAAGATTTTATCTACAAACGTCTGCAGAATAAAGGAACCAAAACTTCATCGTCATGTCTGACATCAGTCTAATATTTCCATTCTCTGTCTGGTCACCAGCACTCTGCTGTAAACTATTGTACTTTTCTCTAAGCTTATCTTTCTATTAAGCTTCAGAGACTTTGTGTTTAGATAAATTAAATGGACATTCATGAAGTTCTGTCTCCTTTGTGTTAACTTCTGTTTGTGCAGTGAGTCACACATATTAAAAACAGGAGGAAGGAGGAAGGATGACACAGTTAACACATTTATTTCTGAATCCACAGAACAAACTTTTTTTAAACACCTTGACAACCAAATGTGTGTTGTCTTTAACTCAGACTCTGTTTTACTGATGAATGTGAGGAGCAGCGATGAATTTAACTGCAGCAACGACTGGATTCTTTGTCTTCCTTGTCTCTGTGTCAGGTACTGTACGTCTACATTAATATATCAAGAAACACTTTAATAAAAAACATCAGGTCTGTGATTGGTTGTAGTGTAAACCCTGCAGACATTCATTCTGTCTTTCCATCTTTAGAGGAAGGCAGTGAGAGAGTTTTAATGAAGCTGTGTTCATGTTAAATGAAATGAAGTCATTGATACGTCTACTCCACTACAGTTCACAATCAAATAACTTTAACTCAACTACATTTAGTTATAAACTAAACTAGCCAACAGTAGATAAGTAGAGTTTGAAGAGTTTCTGTGTTCTCTGTAATGAGTCTGTTTTCTATCTGTAATCTCAGTATTCCTGTTGAAAGACTTTTTCATGGTCACAGTTGTTTGACACTTGTCTTGAGTTTCTATTGACACTCTGCTCCAACCATCCTCTAGTTGGGTTCATCTAAACTCTCATCTTTGTCTGAACATGTTCAATAAACTACATCATCAATAATCAAACCAGTGATCTTCATGTTCCTCATCTACAGATAGTAGACTGAATGAATGTGGTTCTAGTTTGTGATGTTCTCTGTGTTCCAGTGGTCCAGGGTCAGAATGGTTATGGAGTGACTTACACTTCTACTCAGATCTGTGCTGTAAAAGGATCAACAGTGGAAATAAGCTGCAGCTACACATACCCATCCAGAGTAGATGATGTTACTACGACTGTGGAGAACAAAGTCTGGTCCAAAGGTTCTGATGAAGAACCTGATGATCTGACCACAGACTCCATGTATTCAGGTCGTGTGATGCTCAGTCATGATGAGAACATCTGCACTCTGAGAATCTCAGACCTGAGAGAGAGCGACTCAGCTCAGTACAAGTTCAGCTTCAGAACAAACCAAGCAGGAGGGAAATATACTGGTTCACCTGGAGTCACTCTGACTGTCACAGGTAACATTTCATTCATATGATCAACATCTAGCAAACACTACATCAACATGGCTGTGTTTCTCAATGTCTTTTGTGTTTCTGTTCTTTCTGCATCAAATCAGATCTGCAGGTGAAGGTATCTCGTTATAGTAACACAGCAGAGTTGAGTTGTCAAAGCAGTTGTGTGATAGAGAAGAATCCTTCCTACATCTGGTACAGAAATGGACTCAAAATAATCGGGAAAAGTTTCAATCGTATTGAAGTCTACAACAATTGGAACAGTTATTCATGTGCATTTCAGAGATATGAGGATCTTCACTCTCCATTAATCTGTAAGTTTTAATAGAAACTAACTTCACCTTAACTGTAAATAGTTTTTAACATGGGTTGGATATTAATGTCCTGTTCTTACTGTTAATCTGTACAACTCCACTTTCATCCTTGATCTTCCAGGTGTTGAAGATCAACCCTGCAACAAAGTGATTTACAACCAGAGAAGAATCTGTTCCCCCAAAGGATCATCAGTGAACATTTCTTGTACTTACAGCAGTTATTATTCAGACATAAAATCAACGTTCTGGTTCCGTCGTGATGGTAGTCATCAGTCTAAGGACCTCAGTAAAGACTCTCAGTATTCAGGTCGTGTTCAAGTCCTAGAAACAACGGGAGGACGCTCCACTCTGAGAATCAGTGACCTGAGAGAGACTGATTCATCTGAGTATCTCTTCAAATTCACAACACAAAGTTTTGACTGGAGCAGTATTTTACCAGGAACAACTCTGACTGTCACAGGTACTGATCAACACTAAGTGTGTTTGTATTTGGAGTATTTCTTCTTTTTGACATTAACGTTGTGTTGTCATGTGCAGCTCTGCAGGTGGAGGTGACCAGAATAATATCAGTCCATCAGTTTGATACTGAGGCAGAGCTCAAGTGTCTCAGCAGCTGCAGTCCAGCTGATCATGTTTCCTACGTCTGGTTCAAGAACAAACACAACATCAGGACACAGCAAACTTCTACTTTGACAGTCAACTTTTCTCCTGGAGACATTGTCTCCTGTGCTTTCAGAGGACATGAGGATCACCAGTCTCCTTCAGTCTGTGAGTTTACTTCAACTTTATTCCTGAATGAAATGTGTTAAAAGAATTCAGTGATTGTGTTGAAGTGGAGGTTGATCAACACTGGAAGACTCAGTTTCCTTCACTTAAGTCACTGAGTGAGCTGTGAAGACATCCTGTCCTTTGATGGACAATGACATTAGGTGTTGGAGCATATTTTAGGTTCAAGACATGAAAACACTTATTTAGAGGAATGAATGTGACATTACTGTAAAGTAGTGGGGTAGATGGATGGGTGGACCAAACATTAGACTGATCACTGATCATTTCATGTTTCTCACTGTAAGGTCATTGCTTTGTTTTCATTAGTTTTTCTTTTATCTTCTGCTGCACAAATTTAAAATCTTCCATTCATGTTTCTATCAACACACATCCAGACCAATGTTGAAGACTTGTCTCCATTGTCCTCCAGATCCTCCAAAGCTTCCTTCTGTAGCAGTGACTCCTTCTGCTGAGATAGTGGAGTTCAGTTCAGTGACTCTGACCTGTAGCAGTGATGCTAACCCAGCAGCTAACTACACCTGGTACAAGAACCAAACCCTGGTCATTGAAGAACCACAGCTTGTCTTCAGCTCCATCCAGTCCAATGACTATGGAGAGTATCACTGTACAGCTGAGAACGTTCTGGGCAGAAGATCATCTGGAAACATTCACATCAACGTGAAATGTGAGTTTCACTTTGTTGAGTTCTTGACTCTTTGACTATGGAGACGTTTTTCATCAGAGTTTTACAATCACAAGACAAAGACCATAATGATCCAATTCAACATCATCTCCAGCAGAGCACATAGTGAGATGTGTAAACCATCACATAGCCCATTTTGATCCAGTTTACCACAGATGAACCTCTACTGACAATCACAGGAGTAATCCTGTAGGAACTTGCTATTAACCAATGATTATCTGGTAATGTGAGATGTTTACAGATCCCATCAAATCTGAGAGATTACATCAATACTTTCTAATAATTCTGTTATCATTTATGTTTCTGGGTCTCCTCCAGATCCTCCAAAGCTTCCTTCTGTAGCAGTGACTCCTTCTGCTGAGATAGTGGAGTTCAGTTCAGTGACTCTGACCTGTAGCAGTGATGCTAACCCAGCAGCTAACTACACCTGGTACAAGAACCAAACCCTGGTCATTGAAGAACCACAGCTTGTCTTCAGCTCCATCCAGTCCTCTGACTCTGGAGAGTATCACTGTACAGCTGAGAACGTTCTGGGCAGAAGATCATCTGGAAACATTCACATCAACGTGAAATGTGAGTTTCACTTTGAGTTCTCTGCATTTTCTCTCCCATGATAAAGTTTCTCCTCGTTCCTGATCACTGCTTTAAGAGCCACTAACATAAAGTGTAGTCAGTTAAACCTTTTCATTAACAGACTCTATGAACTGATTTCCTTTTAATTATCCAGACGCAGATAAAACAGCAGCTACAGCAACGATCAGTGCTGTTCTCCTGGCTGTCTCACTCCTGGCTGTCTCACTCCTGGCTGTCTTCCTGTGGATCAGGTGATCTCTTCTGTTACTATGATCACGTTCACTCATTCACCACTCCACCATTAAAGGTTTCACTTCAGTCAATATATTTCTTTATTCTCATATCCAGAAGAAGTAAGTGCTTCACTCAACAGTCTGATGGTGGAGAGAGACCTGGCAACACAGCACAGGTGAGAAGGTTCAAGAAATCCTGGATTTCAGTCTGAAGTCCCCTCTCCCCTGAGAACTCTTTAGTCTAACATCTTAACCTTCTTGTTCTCACCAGATGGTGGCAAGAAAAAGTCAACATCACAATCCAAACTCTTCTTCTACTTCATGTCAGATCCTCTCTGGTTCTGTTTGTCCTTTCAGCTCAACATGGTTCCAGTGTACGACATCCCGTCCTCTGCAGCAGAAAGACAACCAGCAGAACCACAGGATGACCTTCACTACAGCAGCATCTGCTTCCAGAGGCAGACACATGTTGTTCACTCCAACCAAAGGAGAGATCAGAGTCAAACAGAGGAGGAAGAGGAGGACACTGTGTACACAAATATGACATTTAACTCTTCTAGTCGTTCCACAGGGTGAGCAACCGCTGTAAGACTAAACAACTAAAGATAAATGTGGGTTTAGAAACTGACTCAATGCTTTATTTTCACAGAACAAGACGTCATGAAAATATGGAGGATTCATTTCCACTGTACAGCACCGTCAAGAAAAAATGAAGAATTACTTTTAAGATGTGAAATGTATAAATGGTCTGATATAAATAAAACATCTCAGATTTCAGGCTGATAGAAAGTTGACTGAATATTGAGCAGTTTGAAATGTTTCTGTCAATGATTCTTGGTTAAATCACTTTTTTGACTTGGTGAAGTTTAGAATATTAAAATGTTCATTTGCTTCCATTAAAACAGTTTCAACTTAAGTTCATTTTCATTTTCACAGAAATCTCTCAGCTTAAATAAATGTATGTTTGTAATCTGTGTTTTCAGTTATATTCATATTGAAGCTGGGTGAACAGATATGATCGAGTCTTTATTGTCTTATGCTTTTATTTTCCAGGTAATAATGTCTTTATACTAATCACCTGCTCTACAGTCAGTGTTGGTTGTTTATCAGCAGTTAAATAAAATGAAAAGACACAAACTCCAGTTTGAGTCGAGGTTTAATTAAAATGAAGCGACTGAGAAATCCCAGAATAATCAAACATTTCAGTGAGTCTTTGCTTCATCAACAGGAACAGCAGGCGTCTCCAACTACGTATATTTCGTAGGCTTCATTCTTCACCTGCTCATGTGAAGCACTGAAAAAACTTTATTCCACACCCACCTGTTGAGTGTGGGCGTGGCCTCAGTCTCATCTTCACTATAAATTAGATCAAACGGTCGACTCCATTTTCCTTCAGTTTGACAGAACTGATTAGAAGAATGTCTTCCTCAGGTGTTGTCCACATGTGTCCAACATGTCAGACGTGATACATCATGAGCTATGACCTACACCTCACTGTGAGTCCTGTCCAGAGTACATTGGTCTGAGTCTCTCCCCCCAGGCTGTGTCCTGACTGTAAGCTCCCTCCTCAGGAAGACAAGCAGGACATGACGGATGTCTTCACCATCACTGAGGACACATACCACCTGGAAAGGGACTCACTCACTCTCCCACGGTGAAGTGTTGACACTGTGGAGGCCAAAGCCATTTGAAGGGAGAGTGAGTGAGTCTCTGTGTGGACATATCATATTTTCTTCACCTGTCCACAGTCCAACTCCAGCATAACTAAGACAGGTAGACCTGTCACTCAGCCAGATAACATGGTCCAGACTACTACACAACAACCCCCCTACTGCCTCATTTCCTCAGTCAGACTCCTTACAGCCCCAGACCATCATCCATCAACCTTCAACCTCCAGACCAGACTCCTCTTCAGCTGTGGACCAAACATCAGACATGTCCCTGGCATGAAGCTCTGGAGAAATAGGTCAAATCAACTGAGTGAAGCCCAGAGGCAGGACAGCCCCCACAGTCTTCAGGATATCAACACCTCACAAGAGAGATGATATTACTCCAGTTTTAGCTTCTCTTCACTGGCTCCCTTTAAAATCTAGAATAAAATTTAAAGTCCTCCTCCTTCCATCCAAGGCCCTTAAAAGTCTAGCTCCATCGTGTCCTAAATACCTCATTGTACCAGATCATCATAACAGATCACTTCTGTCTCAAAGTTCAGACCTACTTATAAAACACGAGGGACTGCAGCATCTGGTCCTTTCAAACAACTTAAAGCCATAAAAGCTGCAGTCGATCATTGTATGTGTTAAAATCATGAAGCAGCATCTCTCTGTATATTTTAATCTTAACACTTTAATACATTAAGATTTTATCTACAAACGTCTGCAGAATAAAGGAACCAAAACTTCACTGTCATATCTGGTGTCAGTGTTATATTTCCATTCTCTGTCTGGTCACCAGCACTCTGCTTTGAACTATTCAACTTTTCTTTCTATTAAGCTTCAGAGACTTTGTGTTTAGACAAATTAGACATTAAAATGAGTGTTAACACGTTAATACTTTGTTGGAGCCAACAGTTAAATGGACATTCATGAAGTTCTGTCTCCTTTGTGTTAACTTCTGTTTCTGCAGTGAGTTTGTTCACACATATTAAAAACGGGAGGAAGGAAGACAGAGGTCACACATTTATTCTGAATCAAAACCACAAACTTTTTTTAAAACACCTTGACAACCAAATGTGTGTTGTCTTTATCTCAGACTCTGTTTTACTGATGAATGTGAGGAGCAGCGATGAATTTAACTGCAGCAACGACTGGATTCTTTGTCTTCCTTGTCTCTGTGTCAGGTACTGTACGTCTACATTAATATATCAAGAAACACTTTAATAAAAAACATCAGGTCTGTGATTGATTGTAGTGTAAACCCTGCAGACATTCATTCTGTCTTTCCATCTTTAGAGGAAGGCAGTGAGAGTTTTAATGAAGCTGTGTTCATGTTAAATGAAATGAAGTCATTTATACGTCTACTCCACTACAGTTCACAATCAAATAACTTTAACTCAACTACATTTAGTTATAAACTAAACTAGCCAACAGTAGATAAGTAGAGTTTGAAGATGAATCGATTGACAGAAATGTCATGACCTGACTCAAACGATCACGAAAGACCCATTTCCTGGGTTCTGTTCAAGGTTTCTTCCTGTTAAAAGGGAGTTTTTCTTGCCACCGTCTCCTTCAGACTTGCTCAGGAGGTTTCAGGCCGGGTTTTTGTAAAGCGCCTTGAGACGATTTGTATTGTTATTGACGCTATATAAATAAAACTGATTTGAATTGAACAACAATAGACAGACCAGTATTTATTCCAAACTATAATTTATTTATTCATTGAATCAACTTTTTGGGTCAAACCAAGAATCAACATGTGAGATGTGAAAGTCAGTAAGTCAGTGGTGTATGAAGAGCGTGAGTGAAGGATATGTGTAAAAATGTTGTAAAGTGTAAAAGGCATAGAAACAAACAAAAGGAACAAAACCAAAGAGTGACATGCTGTGCCTGGGAAGAGGAGCAGAGAGAGACTGATTAGACAGGTACACCTTTTTGTAACCTGGACACACATGGCACCACAGGTGCTCCTGATTAAATAATCAGCTACATGCAGGAGTGACAAACAGTGGTTACTCTCTAAGGCCCCGTCCACACGTACGAAAACTATCTTTTTCTTATCCGTTTTCGCTGGTACGGTTTCAAAAAAATCCGCGTCCACACCTGATCCGTCTTTACACGACTGAAAACGCTACTTCATATCCAGGTCTATAGGTGGCGCTGTTTCAGTTTCAGAAATTCACCAAAAACGGAGAGGAAGAGGTGGAGCATGCGCATGAAGCTTGAGCGCTGTTTACAAATCAGCTTTAGAAGAAACCAAAAATTAGATTTTGCCCTAGTAACCATAACAGGCTCAATATGTTCTCCAGTAGTAACGCAAGCATGTAGTCCGCCATTGTTGTTGATGTTGCTATGAGACGTTTCGCGAGATATACGAGGTGGAAGACTGCTCGAGGGGTGTGGCCATGGTGGCCATGGTGGCGATGACATCACCGTTTTCAGAAATCTCCAGATTCAACCGTCCACACCGATTCGCGAGAAGTGCGTTTTCGAATTTATCCACCCTGGGACCCGGTTTCAAAAAAGTGCGTTTACGGGATTCGTGTGGACGATAGAACAAAACGAATAAAAACATCTGCGTTTACGAAAAAATGTGTTTTCGTGTGGATAGGGCCTAAAATGACACCAGGGGTCACCACACTACTTTTAATGAAACCTCAGAGACTTTTGTCCTGATCTGCTTCACTCTCAATAATCTCAGATTAGAAAACTTTAAAATGATGATAAATAACAAAGTCAGAGAGTTTCTGTGTTCTCTGTAATGAGTCTGTTTTCTATCTGTAATCTCAGTATTCCTGTTGAAAGACTTTTTCATGGTCACAGTTGTTTGACACTTGTCTTGAGTTTCTATTGACACTCTGCTCCAACCATCCTCTAGTTGGGTTCATCTAAACTCTCATCTTTGTCTGAACATGTTCAATAAACTACATCATCAATAATCAAACCAGTGATCTTCATGTTCCTCATCTACAGATAGTAGACTGAATGAATGTGGTTCTAGTTTGTGATGTTCTCTGTGTTCCAGTGGTCCAGGGTCAGAATGGTTATGGAGTGACTTACACTTCTACTCAGATCTGTGCTGTAAAAGGATCAACAGTGGAAATAAGCTGCAGCTACACATACCCATCCAGAGTAGATGGTGTTACTACGACTGTGGAGAACAAAGTCTGGTCCAAAGGTTCTGATGAAGAACCTGATGATCTGACCACAGACTCCATGTATTCAGGTCGTGTGATGCTCAGTCATGATGAGAACATCTGCACTCTGAGAATCTCAGACCTGAGAGAGAGTGACTCAGCTCAGTACAAGTTCAGCTTCAGAACAAACCAAGCAGGAGGGAAATATACTGGTTCACCTGGAGTCACTCTGACTGTCACAGGTAACATTTCATTCATATGATCAACATCTAGCAAACACTACATCAACATGGCTGTGTTTCTCAATGTCTGTTGTGTTTCTGTTCTTTCTGCATCAAATCAGATCTGCAGGTGAACGTATCTCATTATGCTAACATTGCAGAGTTGAGTTGTCAAAGCAGTTGTGTGATAGAGAAGAATCCTTCCTACATCTGGTATGAAAATGGACTTAAAATAATCGGGGAAAGTTTCAATCGTATTGAAGTCTACAACACTTGGAACAGTTATTCATGTGCATTTCAGAGATATGAGGATCTTCACTCTCCATTAATCTGTAAGTTTTAATAGAAACTAACTTCACCTTAACTGTAAATAGTTTTTTACATGGGTTGGATATTAATGTCCTGTTCTTACTGTTAATCTGTACAACTCCACTTTCATCCTTGATCTTCCAGGTGTTGAAGATCAATACTGCAACAAAGTGAATTACAACCAGAGAAGAATCTGTTCCCTCAAAGGATCATCAGTGGATATTTCTTGTACTTACAGCAGTTATTATTCAGACATAAAATCAACGTTGTGGTTCCGTCGTGATGGTAGTCATCAGTCTAAGGACCTCAGTAAAGACTCTCAGTATTCAGGTCGTGTTCAAGTCCTAGAAACAACGAGAGGACGCTCCACTCTGAGAATCAGTGACCTGAGAGAGACTGATTCATCTGAGTATCTCTTCAAATTCATAACACAATGGTTTGACTGGAGCAGTATTTTACCAGGAACAACTCTGACTGTCACAGGTACTGATCAACACTAAGTGTGTTTGTATTTGGAGTATTTCTTCTTTTTGACATTAATGTTGTGTTGTCATGTGCAGCTCTGCAGGTGGAGGTGACCAGAATAATATCAGTCCATCAGTTTGATACTGAGGCAGAGCTCAAGTGTCTCAGCAGCTGCAGTCCAGCTGATCATGTTTCCTACGTCTGGTTCAAGAACAAACACAACATCAGGACACAGCAAACTTCTACTTTGACAGTCAACTTTTCTCCTGGAGACATTGTCTCCTGTGCTTTCAGAGGACATGAGGATCACCAGTCTCCTTCAGTCTGTGAGTTTACTTCAACTTTATTCCTGAATGAAATGTGTTAAAAGAATTCAGTGGTTGTGTTGAAGTGGAGGTTGATCAACACTGGAAGACTCAGTTTCCTTCACTTAAGTCACTGAGTGAGCTGTGAAGACATCCTGTCCTTTGATGGACAGTGACATTAGGTGTTGGAGCAAGTTCCTCAAGAAACATATTTTAGGTTCAAGACATGAAAACACTTATTTAGAGGAATTAATGTGACATTACTGTAAAGTAGTGGGGTGGATGGATGGGTGGACCAAACATTAGACTGATCACTGATCATTTCATGTTTCTCACTGTAAGGCCTTTCTATAAAAACAATTACCAGGATCATTCTTTAACCATAAATGGGGATTTTCAAGCTATTGCAAACTCAAAGACTCTGCAGGGCCAGTAGATGTGCTGATGGGTAAAACATGTAGCTTTGTTTTCTTTCTCTGTTTTCATTGTTGCTTCTTTGTTGAACTGCTTCCATCTGGTGGACGGTTCAGAACACTGAAGGCCAGTACAGACTGAGAAATGACGTCTATGCAAGACTCATGATCACACTGAACAACTCACGACAGCCATGTTGCAAAGAACTACCAGTAAACAAGACGACCGCCTACAATTTTGTACTTTTTTTTTTCCTCTGGTTTTGTTGTAACTGTACAATGACAATGAATACATTCTATTCTATTCTATTCTATTCTATATGTAGACCAATGTTGAAGACTTGTCTCCATTGTCCTCCAGATCCTCCAAAGCTTCCTTCTGTATCAGTGACTCCTTCTGCTGAGATAGTGGAGTTCAGTTCAGTGACTCTGACCTGTAGCAGTGATGCTAACCCAGCAGCTAACTACACCTGGTACAAGAACCAAACCCTGGTCATTGAAGAACCACAGCTTGTCTTCAGCTCCATCCAGTCCTCTGACTCTGGAGAGTATCACTGTACAGCTGAGAACGTTCTGGGCAGAAGATCATCTGGAAACATTCACATCAACGTGAAATGTGAGTTTCACTTTGAGTTCTCTGCATTTTCTCTCCCATGATAAAGTTTCTCCTCGTTCCTGATCACTGCTTTAAGAGCCACTAACATAAAGTGTAATCAGTTAAACCCTTTCATTAACAGACTCTATGAACTGATTTCCTTTGAATTATCCAGACGCAGATAAAACAGCAGCTACAGCAACGATCAGTGCTGTTCTCCTGGCTGTCTCACTCCTGGCTGTCTCACTCCTGGCTGTCTTCCTGTGGATCAGGTGATCTCTTCTGTTACTATGATCACGTTCACTCATTCACCACTCCACCATTAAAGGTTTCACTTCAGTCAATATATTTCTTTATTCTCATATCCAGAAGAAGTAAGTGCTTCACTCAACAGTCTGATGGTGGAGAGAGACCTGGCAACACAGCACAGGTGAGAAGGTTCAAGAAATCCTGGATTTCAGTCTGAAGTCCCCTCTCCCCTGAGAACTCTTTAGTCTAACATCTTAACCTTCATGTTCTCACCAGATGGTGGCAAGAAAAAGTCAACATCACAATCCAAAC
The DNA here is from genome assembly GCA_005024645.1 of Planiliza haematocheilus. Lineage (NCBI taxonomy): Eukaryota > Metazoa > Chordata > Actinopteri > Mugiliformes > Mugilidae > Planiliza > Planiliza haematocheilus. The sequence continues at coordinate 70,069 of SRSE01000283.1, forward strand.
TCTTCTTCTACTTCATGTCAGATCCTCTCTGGTTCTGTTTGTCCTTTCAGCTCAACATGGTTCCAGTGTACGACATCCCGTCCTCTGCAGCAGAAAGACAACCAGCAGAACCACAGGATGACCTTCACTACAGCAGCATCTGCTTCCAGAGGCAGACACATGTTGTTCACTCCAACCAAAGGAGAGATCAGAGTCAAACAGAGGAGGAAGAGGAGGACACTGTGTACACAACTGTCATATTCAACTCTTCTAGTTGTTCCACAGGGTGAGCAACCACTCTAAGACAAAAAATAAATAAAAGATACATGTCGGTTTAGAAACTGATTGAATGCTTTATTTCCCTTCACAGAAGAAGACGTCAAATAAATAAGCATTCATTTGCACTGTACATCAAAGTCAAGCAAGAAAAACTTAAGCAATTACTTTGAAGACTTAAAATGTATAAATGGTGTCATATAAATAAAACATCTCTAAATGTTTTATTTGTATGAGGAAGCTAAATCTTAAAAGTCTCAACAATCTGGATCTGTTGGCGAATGAAAAAGTGAAATGCATAACATGACAGAGCTGAGCTTTCTGGGACAAAGGACAGATAAGTACAAGAATCAGAGTCTAGAGACCCCTGCTGTCCGCTCTATTTCTCCCCCTCTCTGGAAAGAAATTGCCCTGTGGAAGAACCCTTGTGATGGACCAGTCTTTACACCTTAGCAGTAAAGGTGCCAATTCCTGATGCTAAACTCTAAAGCTGAAGTTCTACTTCAGCTCTCAACGGAGGCGGTCGCATCTCTCCCTCTCTCCTCTCCCTTATCTTTCCTGCTTTGCTTCTTATGTCTCGTCCTGTCTTGTCTCAAACTTGAAGAGCCTCTTTCTGCACTGCTCTCTAAATCCTAAATTAGTGAACTGGTCTCTCAGCTGACAGAATCTTCATGACGACAAGCTCAGGTTCGGGGGAACCTACCTGCCCTGACGGAACATTTGCTGCTGGATACACGATGGACTCCTGGGAGAAGTGGAGGGTCGCGTGCCTGGCACCTCTTTCCGTTGAGGACATAGAGGATCTTTACATATTTGGAATCATGGTAACAGGCTTTCTGCTGATTGGATTAGGCACTGCCCTGGTGTATCTGATAATGTGGTCGGTGTCAGCAGTCCAACGCCCCTTGAAGCTGCCCAAATTAATTGATGGAGTGTGCAGAGCTGTTAGCGCTCAGACTGTGGCCGGCAACCGCACTATGGAGATCTCCATGGAGAGAGCTATGAGCGCACTGACTGTGGCTATAAATCACAACATGGATACCACCCTGCACCCTGGACAGGGCTGTTCGTGCTCTGAATGCGGTCAGTAGCCGCAACATGGAAAACATCATGGAGAAGCTCTCGGCTTTGCAAAGGCGAATGGACGGACCTGGAGACCAGTATGGACAAACAGAGTAAGCCGTGTCTATTGAAATGCAACTACTCGCCCTAACCCAAACAATCATATTCTAATCTGCATTCCGGAGCCAGCAGGCCTTGGCCAAGGCCGTTGCTGGAACAAACACACCATGAGATCGCTGCTGTGAGACGCTCTGTCCCATCCCTGCTCCCTTCCTTCATGGACACCTGCGATGGTTGACTTCGTCTGGGACCCAATCAGGGACGTCTCCATGGCAACCTGCTGTGTTATCGCGATGACATCCTGCGAACTGAGGCACTGACTGGGAGGCTAGACAAAGCAACTCTCCAGGCTTATGTACACACATCACAAAGACACTCACACACATACACACATGCACTACACCTCCCTACCCCCAATCCCACGCCTTCGCAGCTTTTACCCATCCAGTCCAACAGGCGGGGTCCGATGACGCGGATAGCTGCCTGTCTGAGCTGGAATACCTTCACCTCCTTTTCCCCTCCCCGGTGCAAGTTGTTTTTGACTTATTGTGTTGTAAAGTGTGTTCATATGGTCCCACACTGTACTCCCCCAGAGGAGTTTAGTCTGGGAGCTGCTTTTTTCTCCTCTTCTCTCCTCTTGTTCCTTCCCTCTTTCTTGACCCCAATTTCCCAAAAATGGCGCAGACACCCATCGGGGGCCTTGGTCTTTTCTGTAGGACCAAAGCAAATTCCCTGTATGTACACACATGCTCTGCAATAAAGCTGATTCTGATTTTGATTCTACACGGTCCCACGCTAAGGAGCCTTTCTGAATTGAGGACATTACCTCAGCCAAAAAAATACAGATGTACAATTCTGTGGAATTCCCCACCATCTTTTTATGATTTAATTAGTCTCGAATTAAAAGAACATCTACAACAACTTGCTAAAAAGGGCCGATGAGAGAAGTTACCTCTCTTACTTCATATGAACAGAATCTAAAAACCTTAAAAGGCGCTTATAAATAAAATGTATTATTATTAATGTTATACTTCATAATGTTTTAAATCTATGATTCATGAATTCTGTCACGCTGGGGTAGCGGGGAAAGGAGTTTCGGACCCAAGTGCAGGACTTAAAAAGGTGTTTGAGGCAGAAGTAGGCGAAGAGGTGTTTTAATAACAAAACCAAAACTCACAAAACCAAAACGCTGCTGAAGTTGCAGGTATATCCAAAAAACAAACAAAAAATCCAAAACACTTACAAAACCAAAAACGTGGCATGAAACAGTGGCATGAACATGGAACGAGGAACGAGTAACAACTAACATGAAACGACATACGGCATACGGCAAACGGCAATGACGCGACAAGGCACAAAGGGAAGAGCAGGGGTATATATACACACGAGGAACAGAGTGACAAGACACAGGTGAAGCTAATCAAGAGACGAGACACAGGTGAAACCAATAATCTAATCAAAAGGGAACACACAGACATGACTAACAGGAAATCAAAGAACTTAACAAAATAAAACAGGAAACGGAACCAATGAACATGAAAACTAAACCATGACTAAGAAAAACTAAACCATGACTATGAAACAACCAAGGACTAAAGATGCAACATAAACACAAGACTGTGAACGAAAAACACGACAACAAAGACGTAAGACAAGACACTAGACAAGACATGACAGAGCCCCCTCCTTAAGGGACGGATCCCAGACGTCCCTACAAAAAACAAAATCCGAACACCGGGTGGGTGGAGGGGGCAAGGCAGGAGGGATAAAGGCACTGGGAAGCCAAGCAGACAGGGCCGAAAGTTCAGGGGGCTGACCGAGAGACCGGGCAGACGTGGCAGAGAGTTCAGGGGCCGACCGAGAGGCCGGGCCGACGTGGCAGAGAGTTCAGGGGGCCGACCGGGAGGCCGGGCCGACGTGGCAGAGAGTTCGGGGGGCCGACCGGGAGGCCGGGCCGACGTGGCAGAGAGTTCGGGGGGCCGACCGGGAGGCCGGGCCGACGTGGCAGAGAGTTCGGGGGGCCGACCGGGAGGCCGGGCCGACGTGGCAGAGAGTTCGGGGGGCCGACCGGGAGGCCGGGCCGACAGGGGATCAGGATCTGGATCCAGAACAGGAGCCGGGGTCCGAGACACCTCGGGAGCTGGAGCAGGTGCCGGGGTCCGAGCCACCTCGGGGACTGGAGCAGGTGCCGGGGTCCGAGCCACCTCGGGGACTGGAGCAGGTGCCGGGGTCCGAGCCACCTCGGGGACTGGAGCAGGTGCCGGGGTCCGAGCCACCTCGGGGACCAGGGAAGAGGCGGCCCTCGGAGCCGGAACGGGAACCAGGGAAGAGGCGGCCCTCGGAGCCGGAACGGGGACCAGGGACGAGGCGGCCCTCGGAGCCGCGACGGGGACCAGGGACGAGGCGGCCCTCGGAGCCGGGACGGGAACAGGAGGCAGCGCCGGAGCTGGCAGCGAGACGACCCTGGGTGCCGGGACAGGAGGCAGCGCTGGATCAGGACGTGAGCGGATCCTCGGTGCCGGGACAGGGACGGGAAGCGGCGCTGGAGCAGGGCGTGAGCGGATCCTCGGAGCCGGGACAGGGACGGGGTGCAGCGCTGGAGCAGGGCATGAGGGAACCCTCGGTGCCGGGAGATGACCCGGAGCTGAAGCGGCCCTCGGAGCCGGGAGATGACCCGGAGCTGAAGCGGCCCTCGGAGCCGGGAGATGACCCGGAGCTGAAGCGGCCCTCGGAGCCGGGAGAGGAGCCGGAGCTGAAGCGGCCCTCGGAGCCGGGAGAGGAGCCGGAGCTGAAGCGGCCCTCGGAGCCGGGAGAGGAGCCGGAGCTGAAGCGGCCCTCGGAGCCGGAGCTGAAGCGGCCCTCGGAGCCGGGAGAGGAGCCGGAGCTGAAGGCGCAGGAGAAGCCGACCTGGGAGCCGGAACTGGAGGCGCAGGAGAATCCGACCTGGGAGCCGGAGCAGGAGGCGGAACAAGAACAGGAGCGGGGCATGGGCCGACCCTCGAGGCCGGTGAAGGAGCAGGAACAGGAACAGGACATGAGCCGACCCTCGAGGCCGGTTCAGGGGCAAGAGCGGGACATGGGCCGACCCTCGAGGCCGGTTCAGGGGCAAGAGCGGGACATGGGCCGACCCTCGAGGCCGGTTCAGGGGCAGGAGCATGGCTTGGGCCGACCTTCGAGGCCGGAGCAGGAGACACAGGAGGCGCCGGGGATTCCGACCTGAGAGCCGGAGCAGGAGACACAGGAGGCGCCGGGGAGTCCGACCTGAGAGCCGGAGCAGGGGCAAGAACAGAGCATGGAGTGGCTAGCTGGGAGCTAGCAGGCCGGTGGCTAGCAGGCCGGTGGCTAGCAGGCCGGTGGCTCTCCACTGCATGGTTAGCAGGCTGCCGGCCTGCAAGCCTGCCTCCATGGTGTCCACGAGGGCCTAACCTCCCTGTTGGGGCCCTCATGGCCAAACGTGTGCCAGAAAAATAAGGCAAAAACTCGGGCATGAGCCACGGTTTGTACTCCAACATTTGGTCCCGGTAATAGTCAATTACTCGCCTTTTGTCCTCCTCCTCATCAAATGCAAAGTCCGCTGGGTCCTTTCTTGGTCGCGTCATTCTGTCACGCTGGGGTAGCGGGGAAAGGAGTTTCGGACCCAAGTGCAGGACTTAAAAAGGTGTTTGAGGCAGAAGTAGGCGAAGAGGTGTTTTAATAACAAAACCAAAACTCACAAAACCAAAACGCTGCTGAAGTTGCAGGTATATCCAAAAAACAAACAAAAAATCCAAAACACTTACAAAACCAAAAACGTGGCATGAAACAGTGGCATGAACATGGAACGAGGAACGAGTAACAACTAACATGAAACGACATACGGCATACGGCAAACGGCAATGACGCGACAAGGCACAAAGGGAAGAGCAGGGGTATATATACACACGAGGAACAGAGTGACAAGACACAGGTGAAGCTAATCAAGAGACGAGACACAGGTGAAACCAATAATCTAATCAAAAGGGAACACACAGACATGACTAACAGGAAATCAAAGAACTTAACAAAATAAAACAGGAAACGGAACCAATGAACATGAAAACTAAACCATGACTAAGAAAAACTAAACCATGACTATGAAACAACCAAGGACTAAAGATGCAACATAAACACAAGACTGTGAACGAAAAACACGACAACAAAGACGTAAGACAAGACACTAGACAAGACATGACAAATTCTTCCTTTTCAGAGATACATACATGCAAACATGCTGGACACTTTCTTTGTCCCCTCTCCCAGAGTAACCAGGGGCCTCATCTACGAAGACTTGCGTGGATTTCCTACTAAAACGTGGTACATGCTCAGATCTAGAAGCATTTTTCCTTTGTACATTCCAATCAAGTATTCCCAACCCCTCCCTGTCCACACCTCTTTTCAATATGCAAATAATATTTAAATTGACCCTGCACCTGAGATTTCCCTCTAAGCACAATTAGAAAATGAAAACAAAGATTGAGTTAGACGGGAAAAAAGAACTTCACAGAAGGAGAATTGGAGACGCTACTCTCTGGAGTAGAGATGTCCTCTTTGGCACGTTGTCCTCCACACGCCACAATGTTGGTTAATTGCATTTGGATGAGCTGTATATTGATCAAATGAAAATGTCTCCTGTTGCCATTTACAAAATTCATCATGTGATAGCACTTTTATATAAATGTGTGTGCTGTCGATAGCTCCGATTGCATTCAGAAAACCGGGTTCTTGACCTGTTGAGATGCATTGTGGGAATTTGACTGACTGACATGTGGATGGCTCTGTTCCACACGGCATGGCATGGCTCTACTGAGGTTGGTCCGGCACAGTGTACCAGCCAGCGAGGGAGGGAGGGAAAACAGATAACGGATAACAGATAAAATACCTCCTCTCCCAGAGCAAAACTCTGATATGTTGTCCTCTGTGAAAACCTTACATTGATACTAAGTCTAACGATAATTTTTAATAACCTGATAAATCATATATTGTTTTTCAGGAAGGGCAAAGAATCACAATGAGACAATTATGATCCTGGTACACGATCTAGCCAAAGTCAGATAAATGTTCCACATGTAAGATGGATCAACAGTGCCCTCAAGCAACTATCCTTAAAAACATTTTTCTTTATTTTAAACCTTTGTCAATATTAAAATGTGTTTAACTTAAGTATGTAGTAGCTATAACTATTGAAACTGTTATCGTATAAACCACAGCCTTCCTTTCTTAGCAAAGTATCACCTATAGAGAAGAATCTGATGTTATTAATTTACTTATACTTGTAAGTTATTTTCATTTGGTCAATCATATATGCCATCTTGTAATGTTGTAATGTTATTCATATATATAATGTCCAAAACACTTTAACCTCAATCCAAATTGGCTGTTTCAATATTACACTGTGAATCCCTCTGATGCAATATGTAAATATTTTATGTACATAACATTTTGTCTGCCGTATTCTATTTTTTTGTATCTTCTGCATCTTGCACCGCTGTTTCCTGCCGCTGTAACGCCCTAATTTCCCCACAGGGATGAATAAAGTCTTATCTTATCTTATCTCATCTTATCTTATCTTATCTTAAATGTTGCGGCATAGGCAAAACTATTGCTAACGAGCCATGGTGAATGGTAGATTAGTTTATATAAAGTCGGTTAAGAAGATCAAGTAATAAGATAAGACAAAGGACTATAGGCGATCCAAAACACGCCCTGAATAATTAACAGATTAATCCGGAGGGACACACTCTTCTACGCACTTTTTAACTTTCTTTTGACTTTTTACTTTAAACTTCCCTTTTTACTTTACTGTAACATCTTTCACTTCATCTCGTCAGACCCTTTTTCCTGCGCTGAAGTACAAATTAAGAAAGCTAACCTAGTTAATAAGTTAGCCAGCGTAGTCAGTGGAGGACTTCAGAGTAAGACACAATCTCTTCCATGGGTCAAGAAACCAAGAGGCTGTCGCCATAAGAACAACGCTGCTCAAGAGTAACCGTAACAGTCCGACAGTTGTGAGTTGACATGGATGAGAGGCTTGTTTTCCCCAGACAGACCATAAAGACCATCCTGTGACAAGACCTCGTACCTCGCAGCTTGTTTACATCACTGAACTGACAGTCCCCTGGCAGGACGCCATCAAAGAGTCGTACAAGCACAAGAAGCTATGGTAATCCATCTTAGCAGCTGAGGCAGCGGACAGAGACTTGAGAATTGGAGTGTAGGGGCTTTGTAGTCAGTACAACTGCAAAGCTCCTTAGGGAAGTTTGAGTCAGGGTACAGGGTCACAGACTGGCCATTAACCCTCTGGAGTCGACGGACATGCCGGCACGTCCAAATCACATGACCAGTTTAAGATGATGCAGCAGCAAGTCTCATTGCAACTCTGTTTCAATTTGTGTAGAAAGTGCTAACTGCAAACTATATACCAGTTTTTAAATTGTGTTGATAGGCCTCAGTCTCATCTTCACTATAAATGAGATCAAATGGTCGACTTCAATTTCCTTCAGTTTGACAGAACTGATGAGAAGAATGACCTACACCTCACTGTGAGTCCTGTCCAGAGTACATTGGTCTGAGTCTCTCCCCCCAGGCTGTGTCCTGACTGTAAGCTCCCTCCTCAGGAAGACAAGCAGGACATGACGGATGTCTTCACCATCACTGAGGACACATACCACCTGGAAAGGGACTCACTCACTCTCCCACGGTGAAGTGTTGACACTGTGGAGGCCAAAGCCATTTGAAGGGAGAGTGAGTGAGTCTCTGTGTGGACATATCATATTTTCTTCACCTGTCCACAGTCCAACTCCAACATAACTAAGACAGGTAGACCTGTCACTCAGCCAGATAACATGGTCCAGACTACTACACAACAACCCCCCTACTGCCTCATTTCCTCAGTTAGACTCCTTACAGCCCCAGACCATGAACCTTCAACCTCCAGACCAGACTCCTCTTCAGCTGTGGACCAAACATCAGACATGTCCCTGGCATGAAGCTCTGGAGAAATAGGTCAAATCAACTGAGTGAAGCCCAGAGACAGGACAGCCCCCACAGTCTTCAGGATATCAACACATCACAAGAGAGATGATATTACTCCAGTTTTAGCTTCTCTTTTTTTTATTATTATTATTAGTTTATTTGTCAGGGACATTGCAGTGCACATTATTACATACATAGCTATCACAGTCAATGTCATAACAATGTCTGTAGATGTGTTACATAAAAGGTTTCTAGCCACTTGGCTAATTTGCAACCCCAGTCCCTGGTCAGACCTTTCTGTAAACATGTTGAAGTCTAAAAGTGTAGTATATGTGTACAAACACCTCTCTATGCACATAGAAACTAACAAAACATCAAGGGTAACTTTAGTGTTCTACCCTAACCATACACAACAGAATAACCACACATACATAATAACATCACAACCAGTAAGTCACGTAACACAACCCCCAAACACCCAGCTTCCCGCAAACTCACTTATACGAGCAGCCAGTCACACACACAACAACACAGACAGCAAAACATCACATCACATAATCTGTTTACCTCAGATTCCCCAATCAGTTGCATATAATAAGCTGTTTTTGCTTTACGCAATTCTCTGACTACTGCATTTCTCAAGCCTTTGAAAATAAGAAAATCCTTTTAGTTTTAGTGAGTAGTGATTTTTTTAATACTTAGTCTCTTTTTTTCATTAGCTGGCGAATGCCATTACTCAACCATGGTAAGGATGCTTTTCGCTGCGTGCCCTTAAACGTTTTCATGTATTTCCCAATTAGGTTTGTGAGATTCTGTGTTAAGGAGATACAACATCTTTCTAACTCATTTGATTGTAGAACGTTATCCCAGTCTAAATTGTTTAGGTCATTTTCAAATTGTGCCTGCTTCTTTTTGGGAATACCCTGGTTACTGGATTTACTTTCATTTGCAAATTTTGATAACCGCTGTTTACTTAGTTTTCGGACAACCATGGTCATGTTATGATCTGATAGCCCTGTGAGTAGGTTATAAGTTCTCACGATTCGCTGGGGCCTATTTGTGATAATTAGATCTAGCAAAGTTTTAGTTGTTCTTGTAATCCTCGTTGGGCCTTTCACCATCTGCTGAAGACTGTGTTTTGACAGAAGTGTCTTTAATTTCTTTCTAGGATTTTTCTCTAGCCAATTAATATTAAAATCACCCAGTAGAATCGATTCTGTGCGAGTATTTATATGTTTGAGAAGTTTATCTAAGTCATCATAAAAAGAAAAGAAACGACGGTGGGTTATACAGTGCTACAATATTAAAGTTCATCTTCAGCGATAAAGCAACATTCAACACCAGACATTCTTCAGTTCAGTTTCGTTACATTTCAGAGTGTCTCTAACATACAATGATACCCCCCCCCCCCCCAGCCCTTGTCTGATGTTCTATCTTGTCTGTAGCATGTATAGCCAGGGACGTCAATCATGCTGGTCAGGATGTTACTATGCAGCCAAGTTTCACTCAGTGCTAAAAAGTCATTAGAAGATGTTCAATCTGGTCACGTTTTGGCAATATACTCAAGTGTCTGCCCAATATACCCTTTGGTTTAGATGTAGGCTCCCATATTACTCTTGCATGATTTACAGTCTGAAAGAATCCAAATTCACGTTGTTTTCTTGCTGAGTGAATCATACCGTTAACCCCGTATGGAGTACCTGTTGCCTCGACGGAGATGTCCCTCCCTCCGGGGCTCAGCTGCCATCCACACAGTCTGCTCGTCGTCGCACCCACCGGGGGAAGGTGAGTAGTTGGGCCAGGATTTAACTGCACATCCCCGGACAATAGGATCAGGATCAGGAAAACATTGAAATCATGCAGATTGCCTCTTCTCCGATTGTTTTGTTTGCTCGGCGTGTCGCGACAATGGTAGTCTGATTGTTTGGTGATCGAGTAGATGGCAAAATATCCATGTCCAAAGAAGTGTAGCCTCTGTGTTTTGTTTATATTTACCGCCTGGTTGTTGAAGTCTTGGGATGGTCCAGTTTGTTTGAATTGGTTTTGTTTATTCTCGTTTAGGCCTATATGTTGACCAAGTGGCAGCAGCAGAAGCCAACAGCAGAGCAGCAATGCACAACCATTTCCTTCATCTTTAGGATTGATGTTTGATGATTGTCTTTGTTTTGTTCTTGAGCCAGTAAATGTTTCATTAATAGCAAGGGCTATCATGCCAAATAATAGAAGAAAAAGCCAGTAAAAGAGGATTTGAGTGGAGCCTGACAAACCACTCAGCTCCTCGGCAGCCATCTTGCTTCAGTGGGTTTTCCCACATATGACAAGGTCTCCATTTTAAATTAGAATAAAATTTAAAATCCTCCTCCTTCCATCCAAGGCCCTTAAAAGTCTAGCTCCATCGTGTCCTAAATACCTCATTGTACCAGATCATCATAACAGATCACTTCCGTCTCAAAGTTCAGACCTACTTATAAAACACGGGGGACTGCAGCATCTGGTCCTTTCAAACAACTTAAAGCCATAAAAGCTGCAGTCGATCATTGTATGTGTTAAAATCATGAAGCAGCATCTCTCTGTATATTTTAATGTTAACACTTTAATACATTAAGATTTTATCTACAAACGTCTGCAGAATAAAGGAACCAAAACTTCACGGTCATATCTGGTGTCAGTGTTATATTTCCGTTCTCTGTGTGGTCACCAGCACTCTGTTGTAAACAATTGTACTTTTCTCTTGAATTTTCTTTCTATTAAGCTTCAGACACTTTGACAAATGAGTGATTAAAATGAGTGTTAACTGTAAAACTGAGTGCTGTTACTGTAAAGCATTTTAACTGCTGTGTTTCCTTGCTACCGTTGCCTTCCAGCTTACTGTGGTGGTTTACTTCTGGTTTCTGACTGGATGTTGTACAACGTCTTGAGACAGTTTGTTATTGATGATGTATCAGGGGTCGTCTTAGCCAAATATGAAGGCCGTCTGTCATTTTGACAAATTGCAATTCACAGTTGTCATGGCAACTGAAAATCAGTCACTGGTCTAGTGCAGATGAGAGTTAAGAGAGTCAAAATACCAAGTTATAACACAATATTTATTTTCTAGAAAACCTTTATTGCTTGCAAGAAAGAGACACTTATCACTAACAGATGATGACTGAAGAGAGACAGTCTCTCCTCAGCTTTTCTACTATCCTAAACAATGTTCAAGTCTCACATCTGTCACGGTGGCTGGAATAGTTAGGACACAAGTCTCAGACACAAACTTTAGGCCAGTATAGTTGTGAGATAACCAATTTATTGTGGAAACATGAAGCAGGTAAGAATGGAGCTGGTGGAGGTATTTCCGGAGCGAGCTAGGAAGTAGGCTGACGGACTGACAGAGCTGATGAGGATCCAAAGGTGAAGACAAGCAGGAATGGTGAGGAGATGGGTCCGGGAGCTGGAGACAAAAAGACAAGGAATAAGTACACTATGGAGAAGGAGAAGGCGTTCAGGAGTGGAGACAGAGAAAAATTCAAAGAGTCAAAGTACAAGTTTAGCAAAGCGGTGAGGGAAGCTAAACGACAGTACTCAGAAAAGCTGCAGAGCCAGTTTGCAGCCAACGACTCGAGCTCTGTCTGGAGGGGCTTCAAGAACATCACCAACTACAAGCCCAAACCCCCCCCCCACTCTGTGAACGACTCACGCCTGGCCAACCAACTGAATGAATACTTCTGCCGCTTTGAAAGACAATGGGACAGTACCACCACCCCCCACGGTGACACCTCTCCCACCAGCAGTGGTGTCTGTGAAACCTCACAGGCCCCCACACCAGTGCCCCCCTCCTCCCCGACAACAACAATGGTCAAGGCTCCTTCACAGCCGGTGGTCTCAGAGCCTCCCTCCTCCATCTCACCTCTCATCATCCTGGAGAAGGACGTGAAGAGGCTGTTTACGAGGCAGAACCCCCGCAAGGCTGCTGGACCAGATGCTGTGTCTCCATCCACCTTGAAGCACTGCGCTGATCAACTGTCTTCAGTGTTCACGGATATATTCAACATCTCACTGAAGTCATGTCACGTGCCAGCTTGCTTCAAGGCCTCCACCATCATTCCAGTCCCCAAAAAGCCAAGGACTACTGGACTGCATGACTACCGCCCTGTTGCCCTGACATCGGTTGTGATGAAGTCCTTTGAGCGCCTTGTGCTTTCTCACCTCAAGGGCTTAACAGACCCATTCCTGGACCCCCTGCAGTTTGCCTACAGATCAAACAGATCTGTGGATGACGCTGTCAACCTGTCCCTCCACCTCATCCTCCAGCACCTGGACTCCCCCAGATCATATGCCAGGGTCCTGTTTGTGGATTTCAGCTCGGCCTTCAACACGGTCGTTCCATCTCTACTACAGGACAAACTCTCCCAGCTGACCGTGCCTGACTCCATCTGCAGGTGGATCACAGACTTCCTGTCTGACAGGAGGCAGCATGTGAGGCTGGGAAAACACATCTCAGACTCCCGCACCATCAGCACGGGTTCCCCTCAAGGCTGTGTCCTTTCTCCTCTACTCTTCTCCCTGTATACCAACAGCTGCACCTCCAGTCACGAGTCTGTCAAGCTCCTGAAGTTTGCGGATGACACCACCCTCATCGGGCTCATCTCAGGTGGAGATGAGAGCGCCTACAGACTGGAGATTGACCGCTTGGTGACTTGGTGTAGAGTTTCTGGAGCTGAACGCCTCCAAAACAGTGGAGATGATTGTGGATTACAGGAAGAACACAGCCCCACTCCTCCCCATCATCCTGTGTGACTCTACAGTCAACACTGTGGAGTCCTTCCGTTTCCTGGGCACCATCATCTCCCAGGACCTCAAATGGAGCTGAACATCAGCGCCCTGATCAAAAAAGCACAGCAGAGGATGTACTTCCTGCGGCAGCTGAAGAAATTCAACCTGCCAAAGACAATGATGGTTCACTTCTACACTGCCATCATTGAGTCCATCACCACCTGGTATGCTGCAGCCTCTGCTAAGGACAAGAGCAGACTGCAGCGTGTCATTCGCTGTGCAGAGAAGCTGATTGGCTGCAGTCTGAAGTCTCTGGACGAGCTGTACGCTTCCAGGACTCTGAAGCAGCTAAGATTGTGTCTGATCCCTCTCACCCTGGACACGGACTATTTAACAGACTCCCCTCTGGCAGACGGCTGCGATCCATCGAGTGTAGGACCACTCGCATGGCGAACAGTTTTTTCCCATCCACAGTCCGTCTGCTGAACAATACCAAGCCCCCCCCCCTATATATAGTTTCTAGATTTATTTTATTTTATTTTGTTTTATGCGTACCAACACCAAGGCAAATTCCTTGTATGCACAAACATGCTTGGCAATAAAGTCCTTTCTGATTCTGATCTGATTCTGATTCTGATGCTGAAGGAAACAACTAGAATAGACTACCAAGGCTCTGTAACACTAAGGTAAGCAGACGATCTGGCGACGAGTGGAAGAATGAACCAGGATTATATAGACGGGAGTAGGTGGCTGATGAGGCTCCATTGCTCGCAAGTGACTCCAGCTCCGCCCAGCTCCAGACCAACCTCAGAGAGAGACAGAACAAATCGAACAAGGAAACATAGATCCCGACAACATCATAAGATTACATGACTTGACACAACTCATTGTACTAACATCTCAACATACATCTCATGACACATAACACTTCTCCAACACTTTAACAGTTAAATTGTTGGAGAAGTGTTATGTGTCATGAGATGTATGTTGAGATGTTACGATAATGGTTAAAGTTTAACCATTATTGTGTGATATACAGTGGCCTATTCCCAGAACACATATTCACAGAAGAGGTACTTCAGATACAACATCAGGATGGACTCTTTACTGTGAGTTCATTATGTTAATTCTCACAACATATTACACAATGGAGCATACAACAACATATTCATACCTTGCAAACACATGGTTATCATATCATGATTACCAAAACTTCAAAGTCATATCTGACGTCAGTCTAATATTTCCGTTCTCTGTGTGGTCACCAGCACTCTGTTGTAAACTATTGTACTTTTCTCTGAGCTTTTCTTTCTATTAAGCTTCAGACACTTTGTGTTTAGACAAATTAGACATTAAAATGAGTGTTAACACGTTAATACTTTGTTGGAGCCAACAGTTAAATGGACATTCATGAAGTTCTTTCTCCTTTGTGTTAACTTCTGTTTGTGCAGTGAGTTTGTTCACACATATTAAAAACGGGAGGAAGGAAGACAGAGGTCACACATTTATTTCTGAATCGAAACCACAAACTTTTTTTAAACACCTTGACAACCAAATGTGTGTTGTCTTTATCTCAGACTCTGTTTTACTGATGAATGTGAGGAGCAGCGATGAATTTAACTGCAGCAACGACTGGATTCTTTGTCTTCCTTCTCTCTGTGTCAGGTACTGTACGTCTACATTTATATATCAAGAAACACTTTAATAAAAAACATCAGGTCTGTGATTGGTTGTAGTGTAAACCCTGCAGACATTCATTCTGTCTTTCCATCTTTAGAGGAAGGCAGTGAGAGAGTTTTAATGAAGCTGTGTTCATGTTAAATGAAATGAAGTCATTGATACGTCTACTCCACTACAGTTCACAATCAAATAACTTTAACTCAACTACATTTAGTTATAAACTAAACTAGCCAACAGTAGATAAGTAGAGTTTGAAGAGTTTCTGTGTTCTCTGTAATGAGTCTGTTTTCTATCTGTAATCTCAGTATTCCTGTTGAAAGACTTTTTCATGGTCACAGTTGTTTGACACTTGTCTTGAGTTTCTATTGACACTCTGCTCCAACCATCCTCTAGTTGGGTTCATCTAAACTCTCATCTTTGTCTGAACATGTTCAATAAACTACATCATCAATAATCAAACCAGTGATCTTCATGTTCCTCATCTACAGATAGTAGACTGAATGAATGTGGTTCTAGTTTGTGATGTTCTCTGTGTTCCAGTGGTCCAGGGTCAGAATGGTTATGGAGTGACTTACACTTCTACTCAGATCTGTGCTGTAAAAGGATCAACAGTGGAAATAAGCTGCAGCTACACATACCCATCCAGAGTAGATGGTGTTACTACGACTGTGGAGAACAAAGTCTGGTCCAAAGGTTCTGATGAAGAACCTGATGATCTGACCACAGACTCCATGTATTCAGGTCGTGTGATGCTCAGTCATGATGAGAACATCTGCACTCTGAGAATCTCAGACCTGAGAGAGAGCGACTCAGCTCAGTACAAGTTCAGCTTCAGAACAAACCAAGCAGGAGGGAAATATACTGGTTCACCTGGAGTCACTCTGACTGTCACAGGTAACATTTCATTCATATGATCAACATCTAGCAAACACTACATCAACATGGCTGTGTTTCTCAATGTCTGATGTGTTTCTGTTCTTTCTGCATCAAATCAGATCTGAAGGTGAAGGTATCTCGTTATAGTAACACAGCAGTGATGAGTTGTCAAAGCAGTTGTGTGATAGAGAAGAATCCTTCCTACATCTGGTACAGAAATGGACTCAAAATAATCGGGGAAAGTTTCAATCGTATTGAAGTCTACAACACTTGGAACAGTTATTCATGTGCATTTCAGAGATATGAGGATCTTCACTCTCCATTAATCTGTAAGTTTTAATAGAAACTAACTTCATCTTAACTGTAAATAGTTTTTAACATGGGTTGGATATTAATGTCCTGTTCTTACTGTTAATCTGTACAACTCCACTTTCATCCTTGATCTTCCAGGTGTTGAAGATCAATACTGCAACAAAGTGAATTACAACCAGAGAAGAATCTGTTCCCTCAAAGGATCATCAGTGAACATTTCTTGTACTTACAGCAGTTATTATTCAGTCATAAAATCAACGTTGTGGTTCCGTCGTGATGGTAGTCATCAGTCTAAGGACCTCAGTAAAGACTCTCAGTATTCAGGTCGTGTTCAAGTCCTAGAAACAACGAGAGGACGCTCCACTCTGAGAATCAGTGACCTGAGAGAGACTGATTCATCTGAGTATCTCTTCAAATTCACAACACAAAGTTTTGACTGGAGCAGTATTTTACCAGGAACAACTCTGACTGTCACAGGTACTGATCAACACTAAGTGTGTTTGTATTTGGAGTATTTCTTCTTTTTGACATTAACGTTGTGTTGTCATGTGCAGCTCTGCAGGTGGAGGTGACCAGAATAATATCAGTCCATCAGTTTGATACTGAGGCAGAGCTCAAGTGTCTCAGCAGCTGCAGTCCAGCTGATCATGTTTCCTACGTCTGGTTCAAGAACAAACAGAACATCAGGACACAGCAAACTTCTACTTTGACAGTCAACTTTTCTCCTGGAGACATTGTCTCCTGTGCTTTCAGAGGACATGAGGATCACCAGTCTCCTTCAGTCTGTGAGTTTACTTCAACTTTATTCCTGAATGAAATGTGTTAAAAGAATTCAGTGGTTGTGTTGAAGTGGAGGTTGATCAACACTGGAAGACTCAGTTTCCTTCACTTAAGTCACTGAGTGAGCTGTGAAGACATCCTGTCCTTTGATGGACAGTGCCATTAGGTGTTGGAGCAAGTTCCTCAAGAAACATATTTTAGGTTCAAGACATGAAAACACCTATTTAGAGGAATTAATGTGACATTACTGTAAAGTAGTGGGGTGGATGGATGGGTGGACCAAACATTAGACTGATCACTGATCATTTCATGTTTCTCACTGTAAGGTCATTGCTTTGTTTTCATTAGTTTTTCTTTTATCTTCTGCTGCACAAATTTAAAATCTTCCATTCATGTTTCTATCAACACACATCCAGACCAATGTTGAAGACTTGTCTCCATTGTCCTCCAGATCCTCCAAAGTTTCCTTCTGTAGCAGTGACTCCTTCTGCTGAGATAGTGGAGTTCAGTTCAGTGACTCTGACATGTAGCAGTGATGCTAACCCAGCAGCTAACTACACCTGGTACAAGAACCAAACCCTGGTCATTGAAGAACCACAGCTTGTCTTCAGCTCCATCCAGTCCTCTGACTCTGGAGAGTATCACTGTACAGCTGAGAACGTTCTGGGCAGAAGATCATCTGGAAACATTCACATCAACGTGAAATGTGAGTTTCACTTTGTTGAGTTCTTGACTCTTTGACTATGGAGACGTTTTTCATCAGAGTTTTACAATCACAAGACAAAGACCATAATGATCCAATTCAACATCATCTCCAGCAGAGCACATAGTGAGATGTGTAAACCATCACATAGCCCATTTTGATCCAGTTTACCACAGATGAACCTCTACTGACAATCACAGGAGTAATCCTGTAGGAACTTGCTATTAACCAATGATTATCTGGTAATGTGAGATGTTTACAGATCCCATCAAATCTGAGAGATTACATCAATACTTTCTAATAATTCTGTTATCATTTATGTTTCTGGGTCTCCTCCAGATCCTCCAAAGCTTCCTTCTGTAGCAGTGACTCCTTCTGCTGAGATAGTGGAGTTCAGTTCAGTGACTCTGACCTGTAGCAGTGATGCTAACCCAGCAGCTAACTACACCTGGTACAAGAACCAAACCCTGGTCATTGAAGAACCACAGCTTGTCTTCAGCTCCATCCAGTCCAATGACTCTGGAGAGTATCACTGTACAGCTGAGAACGTTCTGGGCAGAAGATCATCTGGAAACATTCACATCAACGTGAAACGTAAGTGAATAAACAGCTTCAGTCCGTTGACGTCTCCTGTTGATCAGCTCGTCTACACTTCATTCATTCTTGATCATCATGTTCATGTGGAAATATTTGTGGATTTGAATGTTCAGATGAGATGAAGGTGTAAAATAAGAAGTCTTCTGTTTGATGTCTTCACTGTTTTGTTCATTTTCATCACTTCCTGTTTCTCTAAATAGTTAATGACCAATAAGAGTGACCTCTCCAACCACGGTTCATAAACATTCAACTCTGTCCAACTGTGCAGGACACAAACTAAAATCTAGTGTCATTAACTCAGTGATGGGCCGACCATCGTCTTGGTTTATCATGGCCCTAAGAATAATTAACAAAGACATAGACAGTTTAACGCAGTCAGGATTAACAGTCACATTACAGGGAATAAAATATCACAGTGATCTTTAGTAAATTAACTCGTTGTCTTCAACAGAGATGTTACATTCATGTTTTGTGTAACATACAAGTATTTGTGATTTCTTCCTCTCTTGTTTTTGTCTTTAACATAGTTAAAAATGCTTCCATAGTAATATTAAAGACTTGTCTCCATTGTCCTCCAGATGCTCTGATTCCTCCAAAACTGATGAATATCATCAGGCTGACTCTGGTTGTCCTGATATCAATGTTGATTCTGCGGCTCATCTTGATTCTGTGGATGAGGTACAAAAATAAATATCTGTCAGTTCCATCACTGCTATTTCAGTTCTTCTGAAGATTTCATTTTAGTTTGAGAAACATAAATTTAATATTCTTAAATACTGAATTTGTTTTTCATGGTTTTTAATGCAGGAAGAAGAAAACTGTGAGCTCAAAGTCTGAACAGAATGACTGTGTAGAGATGATAGAGGTGATTATGTTTATAATGAAACACTATTTAAATGCACTGGAAAGGTTTTTGTTGTTGAGAATTGTTTTTAATTTAGATGACTTCAGCAAATTACTGTAAAACATGTTAATATTTAATGAATGAAGCTCCTTTAATCTCATCATTTCCTCTCTTCTCATCAGGTAACCTCTCATCCTGGTCATGAGAACATGAATGTGACAGAGGAGAGCTGTGAAGTCCACCGATATGGTCTCCACTGTAAATTCTGGAAGAAAGACAACAATGAGATTTAAATAATGATCTGAACTGAGGTAGCATACTATGAGGAAGACTGACCTCTACTTTCTAAGATCATGGATGGGCTACTGGCGGCCAGAAGTGTCCGTTAGATTGATTTTTGAAAATGATAAAGCTTTCCTCTGAATCAGTTGTAATGACACAGTTGACCACTAGATGTCTCCAATGCAGACGCCGCCTCGTATACGCTTCCTCCGGGTCGTGTTGATGAAATTATTGCCCCTCGATCATTCAAGGTGAATCTCTAAACACTCAATGTTGTAACTTTGCTCATTGTTCTGTTACCATAGTTTGTTTTTTTTATATTTTAGTACCACCACTAGTGGGCGATAGTATCTTAGTAACACGCAGCAGGTAGAGAGAAGAAGTCATGTTCGATAGCTGTTGGAAGTACGTTACCTAGGAAACAGCGAAGCTTACCGTCCGTTTACATGAGCGAATAACCGTTTACATCTTATGCTATACGAAGCATCGTCGGTACGTATTATTGTTGCATATTCTTACGTTTAATTACAGTTCATTATTTGTCATTAAAGTTTTTGTGAAGTTTTAAGAAAAAATGCTGATAACAATTCTCAGTTGATTCCAAGCGAGTCTCTATTGATTTAATTGAATATATGCACCGTGTATAGACAGCGGGAGTTTATAGTACAGTAAAGATCGATAACATGTTAAGAATAAGAAAGTTATAGCTAAATAACGATATATATATACACAATATAGATGTAAACATGATTGAGTTAAAAGGTTTAAAGTGAGTGATTTAATTCATGATAAAAACATGTTTACGGCGTATGTACAAGAGATTTACAGTAAGCAATTTGTCTGTTTGTGCTTCTCAGTTTCACCCTTTTTCAATTCAATAAACCTGTGGATAAACGGATGACTGTCTCCAGAGATTTGATGAGAAGAAGGCGTTTAACTTAATGCCAAGATATATTCAGACACATTTGTTGTGTGGATGTGTGCCGCTGAACTGAGGGGATTGTGGCAAATATAAAGTAAAACAATAAAATAGCATGTGTCTTGGTTTGGGAGGTGACATAAATGAATGAACTAACGTTTATAGCGCCCTCTAAAACACGTGACTTTACAAGGTACAACAATGCTTTTGTGTTAAGCTGTCGTTCTTTGTAAGGTGTAGAATTGCAGTAGCATCATCACCGACTCGTTTCAATGCTGTTATTTGTCGAATACAACATTTAACCAAGTAATTTAAAGGTTAATCTTGAGGTTCAGACTTTTCTAAACGTTGCAGTCGGATCTCAGCTCTTAGAGTAAAGTGTGTGGCTCTTAAAAGAGCCGTTGTTTTTTTCTAAACTCGTGTTAAAAGAGTCTAAGCTCTCTCTCCGCGGATGCGCCGGGCCAGCTGGATGTCTTTGGGCATGATGGTGACTCTCTTGGCGTGGATGGCGCACAGGTTGGTGTCCTCGAACAGACCGACCAGGTAAGCCTCGCTGGCCTCCTGCAGAGCCATGACGGCGGAGCTCTGGAAGCGCAGGTCGGTCTTAAAGTCCTGAGCGATCTCTCTGACCAGGCGCTGGAAGGGAAGCTTGCGGATCAGCAGCTCGGTGGATTTCTGGTAACGACGGATCTCCCTCAGAGCCACGGTACCGGGCCTGTAACGGTGAGGCTTCTTGACTCCGCCGGTAGCCGGGGCGCTCTTACGGGCAGCCTTGGTGGCCAGCTGCTTCCTGGGAGCTTTTCCTCCGGTGGATTTACGGGCGGTCTGCTTGGTTCTTGCCATGGTTTAAGGTTCTTGTCTTCGCTACAACGAATATAGGAGACGTGTCTGAGCCCAGGTCTTATATAGTCTGCAGCGGAGCGGCTAGAACGCTGATTGGTCCAGTTTGTGCACGTGACATAACGGCTCATCCGCCGCGCGAAGACGTTTAAAATTCCAACTGACCAATCAGGAGAGACTCTGAGTAACCGCTGCTGCTCGGAACGTCTCAACATTAGATTCAAATAAAACGGTCATAGTGTTTCTGTCTCTGGACAAACGTTCAGGCCCATGATCAGCTCTGAAACAAAAGATAAATGTGTTTTCATTTCATGGTGGACAACAAGAAATGTTCACACAGAAAAAATCTAAAGACTGGAGCAGGTGTTTGGAGTTTTAATACATAATGTGTTTATTTCTAAAGACTTATTCTAAAGCCCTAATTAACCACTTCAGTGTGATATAACAAAATAATTACTGTGGTTTCATGACCCCAAAAAACATAAATAACATAAATGATGTACGGCAACAATCTATCATCAGTGACAAATGCTGTAAAAAAAAAAAAAAAATAGAACTAGAAACATTAATGGATAACAAATCATTTATTAAAACATATAGTCCAATACATTTATATTCATTTAATTCTAGCTTTTTTTATGCAAAAAAAAAAGTTGACAAAAATAACACCTTATTTATCTCAGTGTCAGCATTGAAGAGTTTAAAAATCAGGAGAAAAAAGAAATAATCAAAACAAGTGTAAATAGGATATAGGATAGGTAGGAAACAATTTATGTCCATAAACAAGGTGGAGCACGTTGATGTTTGTGCTGTTGTTAAAATGTCCGTTAACGTCCGTAGCCCAGTGCTACTTTTGTTTTTAGTGTCAAGCTTGAGTTCATGGACTCGTTTAACTATAAAACTAGTGTCCAACTCCTCAGTAAGGAAAGTAGCTACTGGCTGTCCTAAAATCCCTGGAAGGTGCTAAATGATGCCATTGACTAAATTTGCACAATTGGTCTAATTGTGATTGACGCTGTAGGAGAGAAGAATAACATGAATAACAAGAAGTTAAAAAGAAAAACTAAATATGTTTAGAACTACAAATGAACATTCTTCTGTTGAGTCTTGTTTTTTTTTATTGCCACTGAAATGTGATATTACCCCTCAAAGCAATTTCATGACTAATGCTTTGCGTAGCCACATAACATTTGTCCTGTATAAACGCTCCTTTATCCGGGCCTGGTATTGGCCAAGTGACTCAAACAAAGACACTCTGGCAGTTACTTCAGTTTTAGTTTGGGTTCTACCTTTATGCTCCACTTACCTACAAGTCACAGTTAAACATGAGCATTTTTTGCCATAACTAGAACGTATTTAACATTTTTGTATAAACGGTTTTAACTTGACAAAACCATCTAAACTGATTATTTCAGTGCGACAGTAAACATTTACATCCCGCTCTGTAATCCAGGGCTCAGCGGCAGCTTCGCGCATGCGCCGTTCATTTGCGTATAGTAGCATGCGGCTCTGACTGCTGCTGCGCGGTGCTGCCGAGTTCTTTAGGACGGAGGAGGGGCTTACAACACCCGCTGCTTGTTGAGGACAGTAACCGATATGTGCACTCACAAGTCGTTTTTGACAAAGGGCGCCAAGAGAATTTGAAAATAATCGAGTTTATTAGTTGGCAAAACTGTAGAATACACCGCGCAAGACAAATTCCTCGCTTTGAATTTTACTTCCTCAGTCACATATACATTTACGCAATATTCATATAAATACATTTATCAGGAATTTGTCTTTATCAGAGATGTGGGTGGCTCTTAAAAGAGCCGTTGTGTTGTTGAACCAGGTCGTAATGTTTAACCTCCAAAGCCGTACAGAGTACGTCCCTGTCTCTTGAGAGCATAGACCACATCCATGGCGGTCACCGTCTTCCTCTTGGCGTGCTCGGTGTAGGTAACGGCGTCACGGATGACGTTCTCCAGGAAGACCTTGAGGACACCGCGGGTCTCCTCATAGATCAGACCGGAGATACGCTTCACACCGCCACGACGAGCCAGACGGCGGATAGCGGGTTTGGTGATTCCCTGGATGTTATCACGGAGAACTTTACGGTGACGCTTAGCGCCTCCTTTACCGAGTCCTTTACCGCCTTTTCCTCTTCCGCTCATTTTGTTGTTTCAGTAGATTTGCTGCTACAGAAACGAAATTATGAACCACGAGCCGCGAGCGCTGCTTTTATCTCAGCTCTGCGGACGTAGTTGAAGACATACATGCTGCTATTTCCTGTTGACGAGGCAAAGACAATGAGGCTGTATTCACTGAAACAAAACCTCTCTGAAAAGCTTGATTGTTCTACGATTTATCATTTTATTCTATTAATTCAAGTTTGTGTCATTTAATTTAGTTATCGGACATCTGATAAACAGTGACCGTAGAGCCTCGTGGTGGGTCATGAGTTGTCATATCCAAACTATACTTCACACAAGAATTAGATTTTTTACTTTTGTGGATTATAAATCTAAAAAAATAATCCAGTACTTCAGAGAGGATTTTATTAGATCTACAGGTTTAAATGTGTAATGTTTCTAATTGATCTTTTGTGAAATACTCAAATACAACATGCCATTTTAATCCATAAATGGTCCATGGTTTCCTTTACTACATTTTTGACATAAATTGTGCGTGTTGTGACATAAGCATAATTTTACATCCAACTTAAAACTGTCCGTTCATCTACATTATATACACGTCATTTAACACGTCCATTTGTTGTCTATTAAAACAAATGTGTTGCAATTACAAGCTCAAATGAAAAATATTTATGATCAACCAGACAACTTTAACATTAATGTGGAGCTTAACTCACTTATAAATTATTTATTCAATATTCGATTCATGTAAGATAAGGATTTATGTCTTTGAGTTTAGTGGGTGGCTCTTAAAAGAGCCTTTGTTTTGTTTAGAGCCGGAGCAGCAGGTTTACTTCTTAGCGGGCTTCTCGGTCTTCTTGGGCAGGAGCACAGCCTGGATGTTGGGCAGCACACCACCCTGAGCGATGGTGACTCCTCCCAGCAGCTTGTTGAGCTCCTCGTCGTTACGGACAGCCAGCTGCAGGTGACGGGGGATGATCCTGGTCTTCTTGTTGTCACGGGCAGCGTTTCCAGCCAACTCCAGGATCTCAGCGGTCAGGTACTCCAGCACCGCCGCCAGGTAGACGGGAGCACCGGCACCGACACGTTCGGCATAGTTACCCTTTCTCAGCAGCCTGTGGACACGACCGACTGGGAACTGGAGTCCGGCTCTGGAAGATCGGGTCTTGGCCTTTGCTCTGGCTTTGCCGCCGGTTTTTCCACGTCCAGACATTTTCAATGAGTCTAAATTCTTCCTTTGTGTAGAAAAGAACTGAGATACTCTACCGTCTCGATTATTTCTTTATATAAGCACCGGCGGCGTCTAGCTGCCCGCTCATTGGTCAGTATGAGCGTTACTTTGATAGTCCAATCAGAAACGACCGCGTAAAGTTACCATAAAGATGACGCCATTTCCGCTCCGCTGTTCGCTGGCTCTACAAAATAAAACATCACAGGACGTGAGACCGAATCATGTTATCTTATAATTTAGGTAAAAGTTTTAAACAAAAATCATGAACTTTTAGCTTCACGAAGCTTCACGTCTCTTGATAGTGTTTTATTCTACAGAATTACAGTTGTTGTTTCATATGCTGGGGATATTTAACTTTAAAAGTTCTGTCATTGTGTTAGGCTGATATAAGAGTAATAAAAATGTGGTTAGCTGTAGAGGAAAAAATAAATATATTAAAATGTGTTTGTTTGGGCTGAAGGGATTACTTTAACTCACTTGTTATATTGGTCTTGTATTTTGTGTGAATGTAGACCTGTGATAAATTATTCCCAATGGTTTAATATAGTAAAGTATGACTAATGTGACCTGTTTGATGGTGATCAGTGTAAAACTTATTAAATTATAAATTAATTAATTAACCTTAATAGAAAAATCTGTTCACAATAAAAACATGTGAATTAAAAAAAGAATAAACTTTGTGTTTAATGAGATTTTCAGTCTTTCTAGAAACTCAGCTTCTTCTGCCTGTTAACTGTTAATGAGCCCTGGACTAGAGTAATGGAGGTCACAGTAGAGATCAATAGAGTTAAATAGACTCCTGTAGGGATCAGACAGTAGAATTCAGTAGACTATAATTTATTAGAGCCCGGTAAAGCCCAGTACAGTTCAGCAGACCAGTAGATTTTAATAATAATAATAATAATATAATAATAATAATAATAATTAGTGGTATTGGCCATGTATACTTGTGTATACATGGAATGTGATTTCTGCATTTAACCCATCCGTGAAATTAGTGAACACACAGTGAGGTGAAGCACACACTAACCCGGAGCAGTGAGCTGCCATGCTACAGCGGCGCTCGGGGAGCAGTGAGGGGTTAGGTGCCTTGCTCAAGGGCACTTCAGCCGCTTTCTACTGGTCGGGGGTTCGAACCGAGTTCAATAGAGTTCAGTGGAACTCAGCACAGTGTTTTAGAGTTTATTAGAGCTCTGTAAAGCTCTGTGAAGTTCAGTAGAGTTTGGTAGAGTTCAATAAAGTTCAGTAGAGTTTGGAAGAGAGATGGCGTGTCAGGGGTCAAACAGTAGAATACAGTAGAGTTAAATCAAGTTCAGTAGAGTCTCTGAGGCCTGGATGTAGAATATAATAGAGTTCAGTAAGAGTTTAGTAGAAAAGAGAAAAGTTCAGTAGAGTTCGGTGGAGGATTTGAGGTCAAACAATAGAACACAGTAGAATATGTAGTGCTCAGTGGAGTAATGGATCCTCCAAGACAGTCGAATACAATAAGTGTTTAACAGAGTACAATAGAGTTCAGTAGAGTATAGTGGAGATCAGAAGTGCTCAGTAGAGTATAATAGAGTTAAGTTGATAGACTGCATGTGGTTTAGACAGGTCTGACAGTAGAATACAATAGAGTATAAGAGACTTCAGTAGAATAACGTAGAGCTCAGTTCAGTAGAGTTCAGTAGAGTTCAGTAGAGTTCAGTAGAGTATAGCGGAGATCAGAAGTTT
The DNA here is from genome assembly GCA_005024645.1 of Planiliza haematocheilus. NCBI lineage: Eukaryota > Metazoa > Chordata > Actinopteri > Mugiliformes > Mugilidae > Planiliza > Planiliza haematocheilus. Next base: position 96,103 of record SRSE01000283.1, read on the forward strand.
TGAGTAGAGTATAATAGAGTTCAGTAGAATTCAGTAGAATTCAGTAGAGTATAGTGGAGATCAGAAGTGCCCGGTAGAGTATACTAGAGTTCAGTAGAATTCAGTAGAGTTCAGTAGAGTATAACAGAGTTAAGTTGATAGACTGCATATGGTTTAGTTCAATCAAGACAGGTCTGACAGTAGAATACAATAGAGTATGAGAGACTTCAGTAGAATAACATAGAGCTCAGTTCAGTAGAGTTCAGTAGAGTTCAGTAGAGTTCAGTAGAGTATAGCGGAGATCAGAAGTTTTGAGTAGAGTATAATAGAGTTCAGTAGAATTCAGTAGAATTCAGTAGAGTTCAGTAGAGTATAACAGAGTTAAGTTGATAGACTGCATATGGTTTAGTTCAATCGAGACAGGTCTGACAGTAGAATACAATAGAGTATAAGAGACTTCAGTAGAATAACGTAGAGCTCAGTTCAGTAGAGTTCAGTAGAGTTCAGTAGAGTGATGGAGGCTCCGGGGTCAGAGGCGAATCGCATCCCAGCATCCTCGCTGATTGGCGAAGAGATGTCGGCCATCTTGGATTGTAGCGGGGAAGAAAGATTGATGCGGTGAGCTTCTTTTTTTTATTGGTTTAATTTCTTTTCTCAGATATTACTGAACAGAACTTACTTTAAATGAAACTCGTGCCGTGTGTTGTTTATTACTGAAGGAGGTTTTAAAAGGAAGGGGAGGAAATGCGGCCTTGTAGCCGCCAGGCCGGTTTCGGTGCTTTTTGTTATTGTTTTGGGGAACTAACTGACGGAGGCGCAGCAGGCCCAAACAGAACAAAAACACACCTGTCTGCGGGGCTCCTTTCTGCCCGGTGTCCCGTCTGCATAACGGCATCTAAACCGTCGTTACCGGCTGGCTGGATGATGTTATAACGGTTTAAACATTTCTAGTCGCGACGTTCTTACATTGCTGTTAGCGCGTTAGCTAGCTTCGTAGTGAGCGTTAGCTACTAGGCTAACAACCCCATGTATTCCAATGCAGGTAGCTGTTAGCTAACGTGTTCTACTCGGTTAGCATTAGCCTCGACACACTTTACTGCTAACAAGGTAATGCCGGCTAATAACAATTAATTGAATGAAACTTGCGAACAGAACATAATTCAGGACACGTCGCTGAACTCATACAGTCTGCAAAGTAGACGGTAGCTTTATTTTAAAATAGCGTTAATCTGACAGATTAGCGGAGCTAAAGCTAGCCTGTAATGCTAACATTAGCCTTTTGCGACAGTGCTGCACATCTAACGTTGCTCTGAAACAAAACCGGACTTTCGGACCAGTTGGGTTCGTGTCCAGAGCTGATCGTGAAAACCTCAGGTGGTTTTCTGACCTGAACAGACACAACGAGCACAGACACGCGCGTTACACGAGACCAGAACCGTGTTAGCATTCAGCTAGCTGTGCTTCATCAACCTGTGCTGAGGAAGGAACATGTTTGAGTTCAGTGAGCTGAAGTTATCTCAGCAGGAAAATGAACCTGTGTGTCCTGTATATTAACACATGATGTGCTAAGTGTCTGTTTAGCATCTTGATAAACATCATATCAGAGGTGTTACAGCTACAGCAGAGGGTTTTCATTATGGCTCAGTGCGGTTATATTTATACACGTATGTCTGAATTATGTCCTCTGGTCCACATCGATCACAAACCACAGTCACATACTGATTATTACATAAATCTAAAGCTGCAGCTTCACTTCCTCCTTCCAGTCTAATATTGATGTGATATTAAAGCTCATATTGATATTTAATTAACTAAAACCAAGTGATGCTGCTTCATATTGTTGTGATTTCTCTGCACTGACGTCAGGATCTGATTCTGAATATATTTACTATAAATGATGGTAACGCTTCATGAGTGGTGTTAGCTGAATAATATGCCTCATGTACATTAAAAACAGTCTGTGTATGAAAATAAATCCAGCTGCAACATGAAGCATTAGTAAAAATAAACGTAACAGATTCATTTTGATTATTATTGCAGATTTTTTTGTAATAATCAAGGTGAAAAACTTATTTTTGTAACTTTGTGTTTGAGAATGAGGTTTGCATGTGGACTGTTTAGATTCTGTGCGTCCATCAGTTTATCAGTACCTTCAGTTTTCCCACAGATATCTAATGAGCGCAGGCTGCAGGTGTGACATTAAGGCGTGTGACCGTTTCCTCTCGTCTGGTTTCTCAGGTGACCCGCGGCATGTTTGGTGCTAACCGGAAGAAGTTTATGGAGGGGGGGATAGAGAGCGACTACGCGGACGACTCCAGCCTCTACTACAGCCAACAGTCCATGTTCCCTCCTCACCGCGCTGACAAAGACGTGAGTTATTCATCATTAAGATAATTCTTGGTTTGGAGTTAGAAATGAAGCTGCAGATTAGTTTCACACGGTTCAGCCTCTCTGCTTGTTACCGTTTAATGTTTCAGGAACATAAAGTAAAGTTTGTGTTTCAGATGTTGGCGTCTTCCTCTGCTTCCTCGACGGGTCAGCTGTCACAGCTAGGAGCCAGCTTATATGGCCCACAGAGTAAGACGAGCCCACCCACACACTCCTCACTGAGCGTCACTGATGCTGCTGTTGATCACAGACGTCATGGACATCCTGGTTTAGTTTTAAAGGTTCTCACCGCGCTTTGTTTTCTCTCTAAAGGTGCGTTGGGGTTTCCCATGCGTGGTATGAACAGCAGCGCGGCGCCTCCATTAAGTCGAAGTGGTCTGAACCAGTCTGCCAGCCAGCTCTCCAGTCACACCAGTACACCCAACACTGGAACCATGCTCACACCTTCCTCACCGAGCAGGTACGCGTCACACCTGCAGCTTCATTGTCACCCCATATACAACCCATAAACCTCTTGTTTTGCGTCTCTCTCTGCAGGGGTATCCTGTCCATGAGCAGCAGGAGCGTACTGAACCACAACCAGCAGGTGGGCGGGCCGACGGGGCAGACGAGCGGGATGGGCGTGGGAGGAGAGAGGGGAGGTGGCGGCGGAGGAGGAAGGAGCGGCAGCATGGGGAGTCCCAGCCGGTCGTCACCGAGCATCATCGGCATGCCCAAACCTCAGCAAGCGCGGCAGGCTTTCACCATCAACAGGTAGCACACAGGTCCATCCTCAGCGCGCAGCTAATCAATCAGCTTCTGTTCTGATATTAATTATTTACTGAAGCTTTTAATTAACTCAAAAACACGTCAAACAGAAATGAAATGATTTCTGTTCCTCAGAAACATGAACTCATTCTGAAAGTCATTCACAGACAAACGACTTTTTATTTGAAGCGTCACCGTGTAGCTTCTGTTTCCTTTTCACTTCTAGTTTTTAGGACTGACTGACATTTTGTGTTTGTGTGCGTCAGTATGTCGGGCTTCGGTGTGAACAGGAATCCAGGCTTCAACATGAACAACTCTCTCTCCAACAACATCTTCAACGGCACAGGTGACGCCTCCAGCACGTAACGATGAACGTTTAAGTCCTGATTCAGACAGTTAACGGTTTTATTCTGACGTCCAGACGGCAGTGAGAATGTGACGGGGTTGGACCTGTCAGATTTCCCGGCGTTAGCTGACAGGAGTCGGAGGGACGGAGGTTCAAATCCCACCCCGCTGCTCAACCCGCTGGCCGGTCGGGCTCCGTACGGTAAATAAGTTAAACACAGATTAAGATCTTTGTGAGTTTTCTGCTAATTCTTAAGTAGCCACAACATTTTACTTGTTGTATTTCATTTAAGGCAGCGAGAAGTTAATTAACATTTCTAAAACAGATTAAATCGTGGATCTGTTTTTATATTTTTCTGCCGTGATCAAACAAAACGAGATTTCAAAGCGTCACGTTTGGTTTTTAGGATTATTTTCTGACACTTTAAAGACAAAATAAACTCCTTAAAGTCTTTCGTGATGTCTGGACTTTTGCATTAACGCGCTGTCATTGGTCCGTTTGTGTTTATCTTTTTCCAGTTGGCATGGTAACCAAGCCGTCCAGTGAGCAGTCGCAGGACTTCTCCATCCATAACGAAGATTTCCCAGCTCTCCCTGGTCCGAACTACCAAACGAAAGACCCCACCAGCACCAACGAAGACAGCAAAACGGTTAGATACCTGTATTAGTGTCTCTGACTTTAATTCCTGCAGACGATCAAAGGGTCGGTCTGAAGAAGACGTCACTAAAATACGTCAGTTTGAGTAGAATGCGTCAACTCTTTGTCATGTTTTATTAAAAATCTAAATCCAACCATCAAAATACGACCAGTTTTTCCATATTTTTATGGATTCTGTAACGTGCACAATAGCTAAATAAAACAGCCTATTGGTTGTAGGTCAAACTATTTATGTAATCAGACAGAAGTTTCCACGTTTCTTCATAAAAATGACTCAAAACATCAGCAGATCTTCACAAAGAGAATCACGTTTTTATGCAGAAATACAGAAAAGTATGAGATGATCAAATACGTTTAAGCGTCTCTGTATATTCTCTAATGTCCAGTGTTTTCATCCTGACTCTTTTAACGTCCTAACGGGTCTAAATGTTTCCTGTTCAGAATCTGAACTCGTCAGGGAAGTCCTCCTCCAGCTCAGACGGTCCAAAGTTTCCCGGTGATAAGAGCTCGGCGCCGAGCAACAACAACCAGCAGAAGAAAGGGATTCAGGTGCTTCCTGACGGTGAGGCCTCCGTGATGCTCAAACGGATCATATCTCAGTGAAATGTGTTAAATCTGAGAGCGTCAGTGATGCATTATGGGTAGTTTGCAGCTTTAATGTCCATGCATTCATTTAATTAACCTAAAACCATCCTGCCGCTGTCCGTCCTCAGGCCGTGTGACCAACATCCCCGGTGGCATGGTAACGGACCAGTTCGGTATGATCGGGCTGCTGACGTTCATACGGGCGGCGGAGACGGACCCGGGCATGGTCCACCTGGCGCTGGGCTCCGACCTCACGACGCTCGGCCTCAACCTCAACTCGCCAGAGTACGATGAACACACACACAGTTACAGCTGATACATGTGGCTTCATACTGATGGATGTTGTTTCTAATCTGAGCAGTTTTAAAGTAAAATGAATAGTAAAAGGATGAATTAGTCCAGTTAAGTCTTATTTATTTTAACCTGGTTTAAATATATAAAGTTAATTTTTGTTTTCTGTCTCTAACAGGAATCTTTATCCTAAGTTTGCGTCTCCCTGGGCGTCGGCTCCGTGTCGACCGCAGGACATCGGTGAGTTTAAACTGTATAAACAGTTAAGTCCCGCCCACTTATATAGAGGGGGAGGAGCTTATATGAGCTATACTGCAGCCAGACACCAGGGGGAGCTCTACTTGATAGGGCTTCACTTCAGAGGAGGATTCAGGAAATAATCAGATCTTTAAAATCAAGTAGTTTTTATTTAACATCCTCGTCTTCCTGCAGACTTCCACGTCCCGTCAGAGTATTTAACCAACATCCACATAAGGGACAAGGTATGATCTCTGAAGCTCAACTGTTTCCTTTTTTCCTGTTCGTCAACAAACCTGCAAACTTAACCGTGGTGTTTTCTCGTGTGCAGTTAGCGGCGATCAAGTTGTCTCGATACGGTGAAGACCTGCTGTTTTACCTCTACTACATGAACGGAGGAGACCTGCTACAACTCCTGGCTGCAGTAGAACTGTAAGAACATTAAGTATTAGTGTTTAGATTGATGCAGGACCTCAAACCGCTGCTGCTTAATAAATATAAATAAATGCCGTGTGTCCAGGTTTAACAGGGACTGGAGGTACCATAAAGAGGAGCGGGTTTGGATCACGCGGGCCCCCGGCATGGAGCCCACGCTGAAGACCAACGCCTACGAGAGAGGGACCTACTACTTCTTTGACTGCCTCAACTGGAGGAAGGTGGCCAAGGTGAACACGGACATTTAACTTTATTAACGCGTCTGTTCTGTCTTCACCTTCTCTTTTGCTCTGGTGGCGTCTCGTGTCTCTTCCTTTAGATCACTTTCATTGACCTTCATTTAAAATACCTCGTCGTCTCTCTGGCTCTTTTCAGGAGTTTCATCTGGAGTATGACAAACTAGAAGAGCGGCCTCACGTTCCCTCCACCTTCAACTACAATCCTGCCCAGCAGGCCTTCTGATTGGCTCTCCCTCCACCTGCCTGCCTGCCATTGGCCCTCCTGGCTGGTCAATCATCACCCCTCTAGGCCCCGCCCCCCTCCACCCACCTCCACACACTCTAAATGAATCTGGCCTGTAAGGACTCAGGACAGGAGTCCAGCTCTCTGAACAGACTTCATCATTTTAACTTTCTTTCTGCTTTCTGTTCGTCCTTTACCTCACTCTCCTGGTTTTTATTCCTCCTCCTCCATGTTTGGTTTGGTCTGTTATTGGAGCGCAGACAGCGCGGTGAATAACTGTCCATCTGAGCCAGTGATTCACGTTTATACCCATATTTTTCTCTAGAGAAGCTTTTAAGAAGATTTTAAAACACAGGATTCAATCAGCTGTCAGGATGGATAATTATTCCACACTGTGTCGCACCTCTCCGACCCTTCGGCAGGAATATTCATCATCTTCATCGTTTCACCAGCATCGCACATCAGAGCACACGTCAGACAGCGGACAGTCAGGGGAGGAAATGCAATGTACATTGTAGCACTATTTCATAATAAAAGAAGAAAAAAGATTTATTTTTACTTTTTTGTTCCTGTTTTGAAGCAAAGGTTTTTTTAATTTCTCATCCAGAAGCATTAGTTTATATTTATTTATTGTCAACACGTCACGTGACCCAAACCAGCAAACTCATCTTTTATTAAAACAGATTAATCCAGCTCAGTCCTAAAACATTCAACGTAGGCTAAATGTTCTGATTTTAACTTCATCAAATATGTTTAAAATGAGAATATTTAGGATAATTAACGATGTGGACAAATTTAAACCGTACGTATCAGCTGGTTCTGAGAGAAAAAAGCAGATTTGTTGGTTTTGTTTTAGATTTATTGACGATAAATAAACATAACAGCAAAGCTCAGCGGTAGATGGAGGTAACAGAAGCTTCTCATCTGTTTTTATTTTATCTTCTGTTTCTTCACTTTTAATATTTAATTCTTTATTTTTTTAAGCGTTTTTTTGTTGACCTCCCCTCTCCTCATTTAATCTGCCCGGTAACAGTCAGACCAATCACAGTTTTATTTTTATTTTTTCCTCTCTTTGCTGAGACGCTGCTCACGTGCCTGTACACCACATGTGAAGCTACGTGCTAGTTAGCTTAGCTTAGCATAAAGAGCGTCTAGCCTGGCTCCGTCCCAGCTCCTGTGAAGCTCCCTGATTAAAAACGCTGCATCTTTTAGTTTAATCAAGGTGGAGCCGGGCTAGCCGTGCCCCCTCATTCCAGATTTATGCTAAGCTAAGCTATGCTAACGGTCTGCTCGCTTCTCTTTTAACTTTTAAATGAAGGCCCTTTTTGTTAACGCTCCTTTCACTCCACCAAAACTCAAAATCAACCAAAAATCTCTTTATTTCATCATTTTTAATTTTCCTCCAGGAGGCACCAATGAACAGCTGTGTGTGTATATTTATATATTTAAATATATATATTTACACATACACGTGAACAAAAGGCAGTATTTTTAAGAAAAAGGATAAAAACAAAAAAGAGAAATTCGTCCCTCCCTCCTCCGCTGGCCGCCAGGTAAACGATGCAATACTCGACTTCCGTTACCATGGAGACGGTTGACATGGAGACCACGCCGGACTCCGACCAGGACGTCGCCATGGCAGCGGCGGCAGCAGCAGCTGGGTTGCCATGTCAACGAGGGGCCCCAGCTCTCGCACGCTGCAGCAGCGAAGCCAAGGACACGCCCACACACCCATGTGACCTGTCAGAGAGGATCTGATTGGAGGAGGAGGAGCAGGAGGACTGAGGCACTTGGCCGTTGGCTGTTTTATTAAATATGGCAGCTAGTGTTTTAATAGGAAAAAAGAAGAAAATAAATATTCTGGTAATGAAACTGAAACGCGAGTCCTGACTTTTATTATCCACGATGTCGCTGCTGCTGTTTTTCAGGACGGTGAAGCTTCTGATTGGACGACTGAAGATGAAACTCAGTGTTTTATACATTTATATATTACATATAAGTTAGTTTGGTTTGAAATCAGCGCGTCTGATGAATTTATCCAGGTTCTGCAGTCGTAGCTTTGGCAGCCGTTTCCAAAATGGCCGCCACCATGGCCTTGGCTTCTTTTCAGGGAAATGTTTGCAAACGTTGAAAAGGTTAAATTAAGAATAAAACTTCTGTTGTTACTGACATTTAAATATGAATATTTATTAAATCAAATTAAATTACTTTATACATTATGTTAAATATGTGGTCACTGACCTCAGGCAAGTTTTATAAATCAAACTGATTATTTAAAAGAATCAAATGTTATCTTAAAATGTGCATTGATGGATTACTTATTTGTGGATTTATTAAATGTTAATTAAATGACTACCATAACTTATAGAATATATATTCACGAATTAAGCAAATCATCAACCAAAAGGTGAAAATAAAAAGTGAGTCTGCTGTGTTTAAGTAATTTGTCCACTGGATGGCGCCATGTGGCAAAAAATCACCGGGAAGTAAGTTTGATTAAACTCTAGTCACTGAGAATCAGAATAAATAGAAATAAACAGTTTATCATCATCTACACACCAACATAAAAAAAATGACTCAAAGTGGATTCATCAACATTAGCATCAGCCAATGAGAGAGAGGCCTTTAGCTGCTTAGAAGTTCCCCTGGGTTCCTCTGGTTCCTCTCAGACTATCATGGAGTGATCTTTGTTGGTGGACCACTCCTGTCGTCTTCAATCTGTCTGACTGTGGATTATTTGTGGCTTCCAAACTCTTTAGAGATGCTTCTGGAACCTTTTCCAGCCTGATGAGCAACAACAACTCTTTCTCTGAGCTCTGAGACAAAGCTCCTTTGTCCACAAACATCAGACTGAGACAAAGAAATGTAGAAACTTCTGATCGACTGCTCTCGGCTGTAGAGTCGATGGTGTGAAGACAAAAACCTGCTGAACAACGACAATGAGTTTTTATAACCTGGAGATAAACCAGCAACGTGAGCGTCTGAGAGGTGAGGGCGATAAAGACCTAATGGGCCGATAAAAACTCTGCACATTTAAAGTGTCTGTTAAATTTAGGAGCTGCTGAATAAACAACAGAGCTCTGAAGTAAAGGGAGGAGGAGAGAAGGTAAACAGGTTCAGAAGAGTCCATACATCAGATAAACTCAACGTGCACTAATTATAAAACACATGAGTTTCTTTCTATATTCTGGCACACGTGTGATGTTATGTAACTGCAGACCAAAGAGAAGGTGTAGCAGAGAGTGAGTGGGCGAACGTGGGAAATTAAAACTTCACTTTATTTGGTTAATGAGCTCATCTCATCATCACTGAAGCAAAGGAATCAAATGTTAACCGAGAAACAACGTCGTGACTCCTTCAATAAACAGATTCATTTCTCCTGTTAAATGTTCAGTTGACTTTGTTCAGATGAAATCTAATTTATTGTAAAGGTTGTAAAGGTTATGAAGGAATTACAGAGAGAACTTTAACTGAGACCAGAAACCTAGTCGATTTTAGTCGTTATGGTTATTTTAACAAGAACCCAGGTTAAACAGGTCCAGGTGTGAACACGGATCTGGTCTCTAGAGTCCAGGTTAAACAGGTCCAGGTGTGAACACTGATCTGGTCTCTAGAGTCCAGGTGTGAACTCTGATCTGGTCTCTAGAGTCCAGGTTAAACAGGTCCAGGTGTGAACTCTGATCTGGTCTCTAGAGTCCAGGTTAAACAGGTCCAGGTGTGAACACTGATCTGGTCTCTAGAGTCCAGGTTAAACAGGTCCAGGTGTGAACACTGATCTGGTCTCTAGAGTCCAGGTTAAACAGGTCCAGGTGTGAACTCTGATACTTTCAGATGAACAGATCTTATCTTACAGTATCCATATAGAGGCTGTGAATAAGTGACTTAATAAAACTAAAAGTAGAATAAATAAAAGTCGTATCTATAAAAAGATGAAACTTGTCATAATTCTCATACATGTGACTTTTAATCAGCAGGATTTTCTCAGACTAAGTATTTAGTCGTTTCGTGTTCATCGTGTCAGAATAATGTGCCGCCTTAAATCTGCCGCCGCTCACGTTTGTCTTCCATCAGTCATCGCTCAGACGTTCGTCTCTGTGAACGAGGGGACGTTTCCCAGCTTCAGTGTTGATGGAGGGATTTTCAACCAAATGTTTCCTCTGCAGCAGCCGGAGCAAACACTCTGAAACCTAATCACATCATCCCAATGTTGATTTCCATCAGACCAGGCCGCCTTTTCTATCCGGTATTTATTTGTTTTATTCCCTGAAACTCCAAATCCCGTCCACGGAGGAGAGCGACTGTAGGATCAGACTTTATTTGTTCTCATGGTTTCTGGGTTTTAAATCTCACATGGTGCTTGTTTCTGCTCGGCGGCCTTCAGTCGGTCGCCCTGGTTCGTGTTCCTCCACGCTGCATGTCCGTTATTATTTGTAATCTTTTGATCTGCAGAGATGATAATAATCCTGCCACATGCCTCCCTGATTACCAATGCATAATGCTGAGGCTTTATTCTGCAGCCTCATTTATGCAACAGGCCCAAGCAGATGAAACCGCAGGAAGATCGTTATTTAGAAGGTGAACCTGACATTTTTAACTTTAGGTTCTTTTGGTTCTTCTCTATAAATGTTAGACTGACTTCCCTTCATTATATTTAATAATAGAACCAGACTGGTCGTCGACTGGTGGATTTTCTTTTTTCTCCAACCAAAACTGAGAAAATAATAATAGTTCTTCAGTTTAATATTCCTCAAACCAATCAGAACCGTTTGATTGGAACTTTTTTTGTTGTAGTACCACAAATTGCCACTGGGGGTAAATATTAGCATCTTTGCAGAAGTGAAGCCAAAATATCTCAGAGATGGGAGCAGCCATCTTGTTTTGGTGACGTCATTTCCGAGCAGAGTGTGGAGACCTGGCATCGATGTCCCGTCCACCGCTAGCAGCTTCTAATCATTGTCTAGAAAATTATAAACATTCAGTGAGAGTCTATGAAAGTCTACGACAACCAGGCGCTTTAGTTTGAGGAGTGTGCTCATGTTTCTTCTACGACTGCACTTCATCTATCGTCCACTAGAGGCTCCACCAGTGACTCAGTCGCCATAGAGATAACATCCTGCAGTTTAGGCTAACATAGCAGCTAACAGCTAAAGTCTGATCAGACAGAATCAAAGCAAACCACAGTGATGCTATCTTTAAAAACACCTCACATGCACATGTTTTTGTTCAGGGTTTATTTTCAGCAGCGTTTGAATCATCGCTGAGTGTAAAGTGAAGTGTTTTCCACTGGATACGACACTTAAACTTTATTCAGATGTGTTTTATTAGTTGCAGCTAATAAATATTTACTGAAATCACTGCAACAGAAACGAGGGAAGACGAGGATGAAGTTGTTGAGGTTTGGAGGTGGACGTCTAAGAGTAAATCTAACTTTAGAAACAGCAGAGCTCGTCATGGTAACGGAGGAATGTGTGAAGATCATGTGTCCTGGAGATATTTTGTGATTCTTGTTGTTGTTTTCAACAGGTTCTTTTCTTTATTCACACTCTCTCCTCCTCCGGCTGAGAAAGAGAGAAATCAATAGATCTTAGTCACCTCATTGATCATTTGATCCTCAGACTGATTTGAATTACTGGTTGCATCTTTAACACCAATCACACTCTGCTGCTCTGCACCAACACAGACCATAACCCTACACCAGAGTCTGGACAGGTTTCACCGCTGAAGAAGGACGACGTGTCCCCGCAGCGTTAGCGTTCCTAGAGTCTGGTCCCCACAGAGTCATAAAAACAAGACCACACACACACTTTAAATTGGAATTCTTTGAAGAATAAAAAACACAATCAGAACAAAAATGAAATAACTTTAAACCTCAGCAAATAGAAAGAAGAGAAAGTTTGTTTACTCAAACCAAACTTTTCTGTTTCTTGTCCATGTGGACGAAACAATTGATTTGTTTTTTATTTGCATTATTTAATGACGTTCCTGTTTGTTTTATCTTCAGACTGTTTCTCATGTTATTGTGGCAAAACTTATAAAAGTAAAGTCGGGATAGTTTCAAAATAAAGCGATGAATTGATTTTATTTATCAGCAAAGATGAATAAGAACAGAAAGAAACTTTAAAACGGCATCTCAAAGATTCAGTGACCTCGTCATGTGACACGACTGGTTATATTATAGAAGAGCTACTGTTAGCTAGGACGCTAGCAAGAGCTACTGTTAGCTAGGACGCTAGCAAGAGCTACTGTTAGCTGAGTGGCTATAAAGCTAAGATTAGCTACCGTTAGCTAGGAGGTTATAAAGCTAAGATTAGCTACCGTTAGCTGGGAGGCTATAAAGCTAAGATTAGCTACCGTTAGCTGAGAGGCTATAAAGCTAAGAAGAGCTACTGATTGCTGAGTGGCTATGAAGCTAGCAAGAGCTACTGTTAGCTAGGACGCTAGCAAGAGCTACTGTTAGCTGAGTGGCTATGAAGCTAGGAAGAGCTACTGTTAGCTGAGTGGCTATGAAGCTAGCAAGAGCTACTGTTAGCTGAGTGGCTATGAAGCTAGGAAGAGCTACTGATAGCTGAGTGGCTATGAAGCTAGGAAGATGTATTAGCTAGGTGACTAGGAAGCTAGCCTTGTAGCTAATAGTTAATCGTTAGCTAACAGTCAGCTACTGTTAGCTTAGTGCGTCTTGTATGTAAAGGAGAACCAGGAAAAGCTGGCACATTTTAAAATACAGAATTTCTTTGGAGTTGTACAATGCTAACATGCTAATGTTTAGCTGCTATAATGTTTATTTTCTCATGTTCTTTCATTTCTTACTCAGATATTTGGACAAAATGAAAACATGGACCCGATGAAGGCACCAGCTGAAAGCCTGTGATATTAATCCTGTGACCTGCGGTATCTTTAAATCACTGAGCTTTTAATAACGATCCCACAAAGACCTGGACAGAGTCTGATCACGTTTCACTGACACACAGACGTCCAGTGACTCTAGGTTTGTCCTGCCGTGGTCCTGGTGTAGAGTTAAACCTGGTGTCCAGAGGAGCAGAGTGACGTCTCTGCTAAGAGGCTTATCTCATGCAGCTTGTAACAGAGAACAACAAGCAGCCAGCGGCAAAATGAAACACAAATCTGGGTTGAGTCATCGGACCACCGGGGCGACCGAGCATCGCTCAGCCTGCAGAGAGAGAGAGAGAGAGAGAAACCATAGAAACATGCCACATAAACACAAGCTGCACCACCAGACCAAAAGTTTGTGGACACCTCAGCCAGAGATGAGGTCTGATAATCTTCATCAAACAATCTCAGCAACAAAACTTAGGATGTTATCTCTTAGACCTGAGGGACTTTATGTTTGTTTTAGCCTTCCCTCGCCTACAAATCATTTTAAGTAAAGTTTATCTGGAGTCTCTCTGTTGGGAACGGATTCTGCTCCTGCAATGATCTGCAGGACCAATCAGATTGGTTGGGGGCGGAGCTTAATGTCGTGATAGATGGGTCAGTTAGCAAGAGAGTAGGACCTTTATAAGCATTTACTTCTTCTTACTCCATATTCAGCTCTTAATGTCATTTTATTATTTCCACTAACTTCAAAATAAAAGTTATCAAATCAAATCAAGTGATTGGCAGAAGAGTTCTACACGTCATACGCTGTAGCTTTGCTTTATTTATCTTTATGAGGCTACCGTTAGCTTGTTTAGGCTAGCCTATAGTTGCTTAAGTTTTGTTTTTCAGGCTAACGTGGAGCCTCTAGTGGACGTTAGAGGAACTGCAGCTTGTCTCCAGGTGAGTCCCTCTGAGACAACAGGTAACATTTTGATTTAAACATTATTAATAAACCGTGTCAACATGTTTGTGTCTGTAACTTGTAACTGTAACTGTAACTGTAACCTTTAATTACAGACGCTCCCAGGTTGTTGTTTTAAATCAGACTCATGAGGATGAAGAGGATGAAAAGGATGAAGAGATGCAGAAACAGAGGAGAGAGGGAGAGGAGGATGGAGGGAGGGAGGGAGGATGAACGACACCAGACTGAGGCAGAAAGCAGCCGCTGGTTAAACTCCTCTCACTTTCTCAGCAGCAGGAGAGCAGCCTCCACCTCTCTGCTCCTCCTCCTCCTCCTCCGCCTCCTTCATCCATCCATCCTCCGTTCCTCCTCTCCATGCCGGCGGAGGTCCGCTCGGGGCTGCCATGGCGAAAATCCGGGTGTCGTACGAGTACTCCGAGGCCGAGGACAAGAGCATCCGGCTGGGCTTGTTCCTGATCGCCTGCGGGATCCTCAGCCTCTTCATCCTGGGCTTCTGCTGGCTCAGCCCGACCCTGCAGAGCCTCCAGAGCAAACCGGCCAACTGCACGGTAAGACCCCGGGGACGAGCTCCGAGCCGCCGGCTGCAGGAGGCGGCGCGGTCCGCTCCTGTGCGCGCTGCAGGGGGAGGCAGGCAGGGTCAGCTCCTGCAGCATCAGCCCACTTTGATTCACATTTATCATGTTTGAAAACTCCCGTGGAACTTATGCAGCGATGTGTTTGTGTCTGTGGCTCTAACGTCACTAGTTTAACCTGAATAAATTCAGATTTCTGCACCAAATATACAGATATATTACAAATAAAGTGTAACATAAAGTAAATTCACTAATGTTTTAATATTTAGTCCAAAAAAACGTAGATATTAGTATATTTTTGCAGCCTGTAGATGTTTAAAGCTCCTATTAGGATATTTATGAGTAAACATCTTTAATTAGTGATGAAACTATTAGTTAATCAGTGGATAATTCATTCAAAACGTCTCATATTTGTTTGTTTTTTATTATTCGTCATATTCAGTAAAACTTTCTCACATTTTTTTGCCATTTTTCACACACATTTAGACAAAAGTCAATACGTTCACCCTGTTTTTAATAAATAACAGTAATGATTAGCTCTTATTATGTGAAGATGTTAAATTACTTCTTCTAAATTAGTTTTTTTAAACTCTAAACTTTGATTCGCTTACAGTCAATAACCATAATTCATTTAGAGCCAGCTGGTGCTTTTAAAAACACATTAAACTGCAGAAAGAGTGGATCGATACTGAGAGTTGAGGATGAGCTCATCTGTGTTAATCTCCTTTGGAAGGTTAAAGTGTTCACTCATAAATCAGGACGGACGTTAATGCAGATCAGTCCCAGATCAGCTGATCTGATGTGACAGGATCAATCATCTGTCACTCACACATTTAGATTTTCCATCCAAACTCATTTAATTATAAAACTTTGAGAAAATTAACCAGGAAGTGTTTTTTTAGGATGAGGACGAATTCATTAACCTTCATTAATTAATTCATTAATATCACAGAAACATTTAGGAAACATTTCTATAAGAAACATTTTAACGACGTTGAAATCCACCCACGTCATTATTTGGCGCCACCTGCTGGTCAGACCCAGAAAGCGTTCAGTGTCTGATTCGTAACATTTATCATGACATTGTTTTCGTATTAAATTACGTTAACTCTGTTTTAGATGAAGTTTTTGGCGGGAAAGAGACGTTAAAGTTAGCCATTTATATTTTACTCCACCTGAACTCAAACAAATGATGATGTATTATGTTAATTAACCTAATTTAATAGTTAATTAACTCTGTGGATAGTTAGCGCCGATAAACAGGTTTATTTTTATTTTGGTTTTGTCGATCAGTCCAGATATACTGATATTAATTTACATAACGACGTTCTTCTTCATGAGGTTTGTTTGTCACATCACCTGAACAACAAAGACAGTTCCTGGATCATGAACAAAGTCCTGGTTTTGTGAAATCGTTCGTGACGGCGCTCTGCAGAAGAAAGGCTGACGTTAACATTTTGTAGCGTTCAAACTCTCAGTCGATCGGTTTTTGTATTTTCTGCTTTGACGCTGTAGCCGTACGTACTTCCTACGAGTTTCTTGACTTTCAGATTAGCTCAGTCTGCTTCTAGAAACGTGAATTCATTGGCAGCAAGACAAAAAAATGACTGAAACTGACAAATTACCAGAATAAAAACTTTTAAACTGCTTATGTAGAGCTCCTTTCAGTCTTGCAGAATCCAAAACAACACAAGTATAACATTTAAATTACTGCAGGAGAAGTGTGAAACAACACAACCTTTATTTTCTGACTGAAAGTCTGAGACATTATTAGAAACCTCGGCTCAAACCGACCTCAGGCCTTCCTCTGATTCCCTCATTTATTGAAATCTTGGGTTATGTTTGTCGTTATGAAGCAGATTTGTCCGACTCCAGCTCCTTCGCCTCCTTCCCTCCGCTGTGCATCATTAAAAGTGTCTGCACAGCGTTTTGAAGCCACCGGGAGTTTTCATGATTTAAATTACAGCCACAGCCCGTTCACTGCGGATGATGAATTCATACCGGCCTGATTTATTCGGCTGTTAGCTTATTGCATCATCTTGGAATAACGTTCATGCATTAAGGAGAGTGGAAGCTTTCTGGCTTATTTAGTTTTTTTGTTTTTTAAAGTCATGTGGCAGCGGCTGAGTCTAATCCACGGCTTCAGAAACATAAATCACACGACTCTGACTTTATTGCATCTCACCGACCTTTTGACTGATGGAGAAAAGTTTGACTCTGATCTAATCAGCAGGGATTGATTGTGTATTCTCCACATATTGATATTTATTTTCATGCCGGCGGCTGTAATTTCAGTCTGATAATGAGCAGTCATCACTCTTCAACGCCCACACGCATTTTTATACCTTGTAGGAACAAACGGTGTCAAGACTGTTGCTAATCTAGTCGACCACTGGACATATATGATTTATAATAATAATATCAGCAGATTTACTGCAGAAAATCATTTATTTTTATTCAATACATAAAAAAATGCTTTTTTCTTTTAACCAACAGCTGTTACTGTCACATTTTACAAGCTGCAGCTAGCTAAATAAGCTAACGTTAGCGCCAAACGTAGGCTCAGTCATCAGCTGGATTTATTTTTAATCTTAAAACAAGAACATTTCAAAAGAGTTTAAATGTGCAACTACGTGCAATCATGCTAAACTCAGTAAGCTAGGAATAATTAGCATGTGTCGCCAAAGCCCTGATTGGCTGCTTAGCTAACATTTTACAGTCACATGTGCGTAAAATGTGTGTTTTTGACACAAGATCACAAGAAAAAATAAAAATGCATTTATCATGACTTCTAACCAGAATGTGTCAAATATAATACTGAGTTATTTTTAGCAACTGGGGCTAAATAGCTGCTAATGTTAGCATCCAGATCTGACTTTAATTTAGTGTGAAAGTACGTTGTGTGTATTTTGTTTTTTAACACAGAACCTGAGTAGCATGCTAGTTAGCATGGCATGCTAACGTTAGCAGATCTATCAGAGCAGATAAATACACTGTCTCTTTGAGGTCTAATAATGTGTCCTCCTCGTCTTCCTCCTCTTCCTCCAGGTGGTGTCGGTGCTGCGTCCTGAGGAGATGTTTGAATGTGTCTTCACTTGCGGTGCTGACTGTAAGGGGACGTCTCTCTATCCTTGTCTCCAGATCTTTGTCAACAACTCAGAGTCCAACTCCGTGGCTCTGCTGCACTTTGACGAGCAGCAGCTGGTCCTCAACCCCAAGGTAGGACAACCGTTTTACTTCCTGTTTCTAAAGACACGTGACTGAGGACATCCAACATCAACACACACTTTCACTAAACCCTCGACCAATGGGAGCCACCGATCCGATTGATTGACATGTGACTCAAACACAGAGTTCCCCAAATATTTATGTGCAGGAAACACCGTCCAACACTTTGGTTCTTACCACCAGATCCACCATGATGATGAAGACGAGCTAGCTCCGCCCACAAACTAAACATATCTTTATGTTCAACCAGAGCTTTGGACGTCCACTATAAAACAAACGTCTTATTTGGGGGCGGAGCTGAATGTTACTGAGAGAAGGTTCTACAGCAGCTAGCTTGACTTTAGCTAAAGCTACAACTGTCCAAGGCACAACAATGAGCTAATTAGTTAGCCCTAACTTTAGCTTAAGGTTGGTTTAAGTTACTACAGTCCAGATAATGCTGCTACAAGCTAAGGCTAGCTTGCGCTGCCTCCGCCTTCACTAAATCAGCTCCACAACATGATGCTGTTACCTCTACGCGTCACCATGGAGACAGCGTTGATAAAATGAGTTTGTTCCGCTCCAAAATTAATAAACTAATATTTATGTGTTCTGCTTGTTTCACTGGGAGTGTGTTGCCACGGCAACCAGAGCCTGGGACGTCCACTAAAGATGGACGAGCAGAGATTTGGTTTATATGTTGACGGTAGTTACATTAAAATAAGAAAGTGCATCAGCGCTGATAGAATCAGTGTCACAGGTGAACTCAGGTGAGTCAGTGTGAAGGTTTAGAGGGTGAGGTCAATGAATTTAACCAAAGAGAAGGAAACACAAAACACAAAACAAGAAGAACACCTGAACATGAGACCAAAACATGGAAGCAGTGACTTTATACTAAGACCTGACCAGACACAAAGAGATCAACAGTATGAGACGACAGAGGACGAAGTGAAGAGCAGGACTTTATACACGAGCAGAGGAGACACAGGTGGAGACAATCAGGGCGGAGCAAACAATCACACAGGTGTGAAATCACAGGACAGGAAACAAGAAGTTAACTAAACAGGAAACATGAACACAGACCCACGGCACTTGAAACGTACGAAGATAAAAATGGAATCATCAATTATGTCAATTACCCTTTGCTGCTTTATTTATTTATTTATTTGTGTGTGAGCAGCAGCAGAGTTTGAGTCTGACTGGTTTTCTTATGGCAGCTGTCTGAAGCAGGAATAGATCCACAGGGACACAACACAACATTAACCAGCAGCTGATGGTAAACAGTCCACAGCTGTGTCAGCGTCCACGTGTCTCCTGCAAAACCTCAAGCATGGCCAAAAGTTTGTGGACACGCGTGATGTTTGGTTCAGATGCAGACGCATGAACCGGACACAGATGATGCTGTTAAAACAATCACATATGGGTGTAATGTTGAGTCGTCCACATACTTTTGGCCAGATGGACCGGATTAATGGCCAAAATAATAAAAACACCAGTAGAGGCAAACCCAGCAGTCCACTCTTCTTCTTCTTCTTCTTCTTCTTCTTCTTCTTCTTCTTCTTCTTCTTCTTCTTCTTAAGTGCACGTCTGGGTCGTCGCTACAGCAACAGAGTAAATATAGAGGGGAGAGACGGCGCGTCATCGATGCTCCTGCGTCGCCATGGTGACAGATGATGTGGAGACACAGGCAGAGAGAGAGAGAGAGAGAGAGAGAGAGGCCGGTCACGCTTCATTCAGAAATCCTTTAATGTCTCACAGAGAGGGTGAAAACTGGAAAAGGATGGATGATCGTTGTCACTCGTTGTCGCTCTGTGACCTTTTATATACAACTAATGGAAGATTTATTTAACAATATATTTGTTGTAATGTCCATTTCAGCTGATACAGAGAAAGGAAAATGGACGGTCTACCAACCAATCAGAGCCGTTTTAGTTGCAGTAGCACACGTGACCACTGAAGCCAGAACATGTCAGAGATGTCAGAAGAGGCCGACATCTTATTTCTGTGCCGAGTGTCCAAGTGGAGACCTGGTATCGATGTCCCGCCTTCTGCTAGCGGGCTAACGGTTGATATGTAGCTAGCTACGCGGCTAGAAAATTAAAGCAGCGAGGGTCCATGAAAGTCTACGACAACCAAGATGGTTCGTCCACTAGAGGCTCCACCAGTGACTCAGTGTCCATAGACCTCCATGATAAATCAACGTGTTTACATCCTGGTACTAAAACAGTTCTGGTCTCTAGAGATTATTTTTCCATTCCTTGTTCCTTCACACCAGCTCAAGGCTGTTATAATTATATCAACACAACATGTTTAAGGAGTCAGATGAGATAGAGACGCTGAGCTTCAGAGCGTCAGGAAACATCTCGGATACTTTGGTCATGAAGCTGAGACACATCATGAACCATTTTCTACTCTGTGTTCATCCATCCAATAATTATCAGCTGTGTTTGATGATCGGTTCGGTCCAAGTGTCTCCGGTGAAGTCCTGGGACAGAAAAGACAAGCTCTGACTTCTGTAGATGACGGACGCCAGGTTATAAACTGTTCCCTCCCAGGAGGTCAAACGGTTGGTCCTCGTAACCTTTTAGCGGCACACAGACAGGGAGACGGGGGACGTTAATTGCAGCTGTGTCTAAAATGGACGTTGAAGCCACAGAACAGCTGACAGAGAGACAGATGAAGAGAGAGACGCTCTGAGTTAATTGGTGTTGTGTCTATAGGGGGCGATTAGTTAATGGAGCCGCCTGTGGACCAGATGACTGACATGACATTAAGATCAACAGCATCTGATTCATCACTGAGGTTTGTTTTCTTACTTTACGTCAGTTAATCTGAGACGATCTCAGCTGATCCTAAAATAACCTAAAATAAATCAAGATGATATTGTTTTTATTACCTTTTGTACAATCAGGAGGATTTTGGAGCCAGAGTCACTTTCAGGAGGTAAAAACCCAACGTGGAACACTTTGGGTTCTTTGGTTCTCCACATGTCCAGATGGAGAGTGGTCCTGGTTCTATTGTTACTAGAACCTTTGGTCCAGTTCTAGTCAATGAGTTCAGAATGATAGACCAGGGTCCAGATAGACCAGGGTCACAGAGACCAGGATCATAGAGACCAGGGTCAGAGAGACCAGGGTCCATAGAGACCAGGGTCAGAGAGACCAGGGTCAGAGAGACCAGGGTCCATAGAGACCAGGGTCAGAGAGACCAGGGTCAGAGAGACCAGGGTCCATAGAGACCAGAGTCAGAGAGACCAGGGTCCATAGAGACCAGAGTCCATAGAGACCAGGGTCACAGAGACCAGAGTCCATAGAGACCATGGTCCATAGAGACCAGGGTCAGAGAGACCAGGGTCCATAGAGACCAGGGTCAGAGAGACCAGGGTCCATAGAGACCAGAGTCAGAGAGACCAGGGTCCATAGAGACCAGGGTCACAGAGACCAGGGTCCATAGAGACCAGAGTCAGAGAGACCAGGGTCCATAGAGACCAGGGTCACAGAGACCAGGGTCCATAGAGACCAGGGTCAGAGAGACCAGAGTCAGGAACATGGTCTTGATAGTTCTGATTTATTTTAGTCTTTTCTTAGACACGTTTCTCCTCCAGTACTGTAGGACAGAGCGGTTGAGGACATGTCCTCACAAAGACAGACGTACAGACACAAACTGTCTCTGGTCCATTTATTTTTCTAACGCTCTGTTTCTGTTGAGTTTGGACTCAGCGACTCTTAATAAATCAGAAACAGCTTTTTAAACCACGTCGTGGTGACTGTGAAACTTATCTCTTGGGATTTTTTAAGTTGAGTCTCTGCCAAACACGGTGTTGAGTTCCCAGAATGCATTGTTTCTGATGTGGTTTTCTTTATCGTTTAGTTTTGATGATACAACATGAGTCATCTCTAGTCGTAGTGGACTCTAGGACTCCAGCTGCAAATGTTCCTGATAAAAACATGAAGAAGCTCCTCGATGATAAACATGGACGCCACGTCTCCTCTTCTCCCAGAGTCTGATCAGTACGGTCTGAGGGGGCGGAGCCACGTGGAGCCGTGATACTGATGCCCCGCCCACTCTGTTTAAGTTTAATTAATACTACGCTCTATAGCATCAAATAACTAAATCCAAACAGTTAACACTTCATCAGCATTATATTAACGACATAAAATGACAGAAACCAGCCTTAGTTTGACCCAAGCCCCGCCCACTAACATATAGGGGGTGGAGCTTATGACCTATACTGCAGCCAGACACCAGGGGGCGCTCTACCTGATCCATCTTTATTTACAGTCTATGGATGAAACATGTCTTCAGCTCTACTTTGTTTGTTCAGGTAGAAGCTCAAACCAACATGTCTGACGAGTAAACGCTGTCGTAGCGATCAGTCATCAGGTGATGAAGCCGATTAACGTCTCTGGTTTAGACTCTTTATTGGTCTGAGCTCATGACGCTGCTCTTGGCTTTCTATCAGATGTATAACTCACGTCGGCTGGCTCGGCCTCACACTCCATTAAAGTGTCTCCTCTCACTGTTTGTGTTACAGAGCACATCTCAGCCCAGAGGAGTGTGCTCCAGCAGGGACCAGAGTCTGATCCGGTTTTAGTGAGCGGCTCAGAGCTGTGCTGAAATCAGACTAAAGCAGCTTTGGCAGAGGTCTGGACTCTCTGCAGATTAATCGACATGTTTTCACGAGCCGGACGTCAATGTTCACACTTTACTAAAATAAAATGAAGCAGAACAGTTTTATTTTTAAAAATAAAAGCATGTCCAACAGCGATGTAATCAGCAGCCTGTGAAAGCTCCCGCTGATTTATTTCCAGACTCTTTCCTCCTTCCTGTTGACGGTGATCTGGAGTAAAGGGACGGAGATGGAGGGCAGGTGGGTGGCTTCACTCTGCCCAATTACCCCGCCAGTAATTTCCTCGTTTATGACTTAATTAGGTTTTAAATGTAAATGACAAGAGGAACCAGAAGGCAGCAGCGACCGGCGCTCACACACTCACTCTGCATTAATTCATCCTTATTTTAATATTAACAACGACCTCTGACCTCAGACTGATCCGTTATAGACGCAGCTTATTACTGTCAGGACGGTTTAAAGTTATGAGGAGACGACTTCAGACTGACTGATGGACAGAGCGCCGGGTCTGTGTCTCCGTGAGGACGCTCGTCCCTCGTTAGAAAAACAGGCGCAGACAAAAAGGTCAGACGTGAAGAAACAGAACTATTCATTTCTAAAAGCTTCAGGCAGCGAGAGACCAGAAGAAAGTCTTAATGTAATCACAGAGGAATGACGTGTGTGTGTGTGTGTGTGTGTGTGTGTGTGTGTGTGTGTGTGTGTGTGTGTGTGTGTGTGTGTGTGTGTGTGTCATGCTAACTTAAGCTAATTAACACTGATGAGGGGGGGGGGGGGGGGGTATCAGAGCGTCCCTACCCAGCGAGGAGCCTCCATCTCTGGGGACGACCTCGTCTCTCTCTGGTTCTTCACCTGAAGCTGTTTCACATTTTACAGAAACTAAACATTAATAATCAGCTGGTGTCTCTGGATCAGCTGATTTCTTCTTTGTTGGTTCTAGGTCGTCGTGTTAGTTCAGATGAAGATGAAGGAGTTCTCTCTGTGACCTTTGTTGTTTTGTTTACATTCATCACTTCCTGTTTCTCTAATCTCATCAGCCAATCAGGAACGAAGACAAAGGTCAGTGACGCTGGCTGCAGACTGGACGTCCTCTGAGGTCACTGTCTGAGGACGATCGTAGAAGATATGAGTAAAAAAAATGACTCACCTGAGACGGTTACGTTTAGGAAGGAGAAGAGACAGACAGGAGGACGTGTGCTGTTAATGTAGAGACAGACAGGAGGACGTGTGCTGTTAATGTAGAGACAGACAGGAGGACGTGTGCTGTTAATGTAGGGACATACAGGAGGACGTGTGCTGTTAATGTAGAGACAGACAGGAGGACGTGTGCTGTTAATGTAGAGACAGACAGGAGGACCAAGATGTCTCTTTAAATTCATTCTAAACTGTTTTTAATTCGTCTTAGTGAGTTTTATGATGAATTATGAGAAAGTTCTGATGACGTCGTCTCTTCCTCCTGGAGGACGATGTCACTTCCTCATTAACGGCCAATCAGACGATGTTTGTCCCGTCAGGACGTGATTGATGTCCACTAGAGACAGACAGGTCTGTGTTCTGGAGTCTCTCTGTTTGGAGCTGATTCTGATAGGAGCCAAAATGGCGGACGGTGTTTGTCTCATGATCTTGTAGCTGATCCACAAACTCTAAATAGCTTTAGCAGTTAGCTAAATCATGCTAATGCTACGTTAGCTTTGTGCCATGGATCATCATTATTATTGGACTAAGCTGCTCCCTCACAACCTGACAGTTTGATTAGCATGCTAATGTTATGCTAATGTTATTCCTGATCTTTAATGTGTTATCTAATCTGAGCTTCAGGTTTGTGAAATAAAAAAGACACAAAGTAAAACTAGAACGTGTCCAGATCAGCGTTTAAACACGTCGCGCGCGCACGCACGCGCACGCACGCGCACACACACACACACACACACACACACACACACACACACACACACACACACACACATTCTTGTACTTGCTGAATAGTAAGGACCAAGTAAATCAACCCACAAACTGAGGACCGGCATTTCTAGACCACTTATCAACACAAACGAAGTATTTCTGAACACTAGATGGCACCATGAAGCTATACATTCGCTCAGATTTTGAGAAAAACAAAGTTTCAGGTAAAAGTTTTCAACCATCATAGTGAGGACCGGTTTGTGTTTTTATGAACCCAAAGTATATCACTGCTCCGGGTGATGTTTAAGGATAATTTTATATTATATCACCTAGAATACCACAAATATACCCCTTCCCTATTTAATGGTTAACAGGATGTCATGTTTATCATCAAATATGAATAATTATGACCTGTGATGAACTGTTTACTTTTAAAATGGTAATTGGCAAACTGTGAAATAGGAATTGTTTTAGACACCAGACTACAGTAAAGCCCAACACAACTAATTCCATCTTAATAAATAAAGTCATTAATGTGAATTTCTAAAGTTTTAATTCAAACAATATTTCATGATTCTTATATAATCAAACATACACCTTCCTGGAAAGAAAAAAAAATGTTGCAGTTGTCATTTGTAACACCAGTACAAACCAAATCAAATCAGAACCAGCTAGTGTTCTTTAAACAAGAGTGGAGCTATGGAGGAAACAACAACAAAAACAGACCTTTCTTCCTTTGTCTAAATTAAATTTCTCCTCAAAATAACACAACATAAGGCGAAATTACCTATTTATTGCTCCTCTTTAAAAGTTAAGCTTTCTCTTGATTTTAATTATTTCATTATAGACAAAATATTTAATATCCTTCCATGTTCGAGTGTGAAGGACTGGAGATTCCTTCCCGATACATAGTAGACAGTCAGTCTTTCCTGGCACCTTCTTTAGCGCAATGAACTTTGCCATCCCTCGCTGGACTGCATTCTTCTCTTGGTCAGTCCAGGGTCTCTTAACTTGAGTTTTTTTATCTATAAAATCAGAAAATAAAGGTTCCATATAAATGGACAATAACAAATGCTAACAGACAAGACAGATTTTTATTCAAAGAACATTAAATTCAGAGCATCCTGTCACAAGCATGGCCCCACACCCTGGATGTGTCTTAATACCACTGCATCAGTGTTTCCACTGCAATGTTTCCTTTGCACTAGTGCTACACCAAAAGTATCAACTCTAGCCAGGAAATGGTCTGACGACATCTATCAAATCAGCTAGTCCTCCAAGAAATCAAAAATGACTGCACCAATGCACTCTCCTTCTCACTTGAACTCACACTGTGAAACAGGTATGATCTGCTGACTGAACAAAAGGTGTAATAATACAATTACAAATAGTGACTCCTTGTGTATTCGTGTTGCTATCAGGATATAAGATGGATTGTAGCAAGGACTGGCATCTAGTCTATAACTTTTCCTTACTGTGTCTTTTTGATATATTTTGAATCCTTACAGGTAGTACATGAAGTACACAGGATTTCAGTGTTTACACAGCAGATTGTTACTGCAGTAATAAAGTCAGACTTAATTAATCACTTTTGTTATGAATAATAACAACATAATGGTAATATATCGTATGGATCAAACTTCACAAATGTGAGGATTTTGTTTTTCTGCATGGTCAACTTGTACTCCTTTTCCTGATAATTTTTTTTTTTTTCAATTTTCAAAGTTACAGCATTTTTATAGCATGCCATTAATACTTAAATAATGATGATGTTCAGTAACTCCTGCAACTACCACAAACATTTAAAAAACAAAACAAACAAAAAACTGTGAAACATCCTACTAATCAGAAAGCAACACTTATGAAATGAACCTGTACCACAACACATAGTGCCTCTAATGCAGCCATCCAGTCCTAGTGACTTCTACCTTGTCAGAAAGTGTCTGGCAACTGTACAGTCTTCAGAAAATTTACCTGGTGTCCCTCTTTTAGTTGCAGTTTTCTTTCCCTTCTTGGCCGAGGATTTTGTGGTAGTGATACTTTGTTCCTCTTCTTCTGAAAAATGACATTAATATAGTTAAAGTACTGAAGACTCAGATTAAAAACACTTGACTTGTTTATGTCACCTGGACTCACCTGAATCCTCATGTTTTTGTTTAGTTGAGCTTTTTTTTCGCCTCTTGATAGGAGGTGGAGTGTTCATCATGGCCTGCTCCTTTCCATCTAACAAGAAAATATCAATGAAGTGAAACAGTAGTCTCTCATTCAGATCATATTATTTTTCATTTTAGTTCCTCTTAAGTTCTGTCATTTTTACTGTCACAATCAGCAGATGTGCCAGGTGGCTCACGGAATGTGGGACCACAGTACTACAGTAGATGCAATGCAAATGCAATGTATTACTGGCTATAATGGCAAAGCAGAGGGAACTTTTGTCAACCTGTATTGCTGCTAATTATTTTTTAATAAAGTATCTTTTATTAAATAGTGTTATATTTATGACTTCATCATTGCACGTTTTTACATTGTTGTTGCCTGAAGTTTTACATTTGTAATAAATTATTTTAAAACAAGTGTCCCAGATTAGACAATCCATTCTGAATTAAGATGATACAAGGAAGATAAATACGTGTTTCCTCAATATCTAGACTTACCCATCTTATCATCACTTAAGTCATCATCATCATGTTTTGTTGCAGTCTTTTTCCTCTTAGCTGGAGGTCTTCTAGTGGTTCGTTGTTGCTTTTCTATAAAAGTTTTAGTGGTGTGAAAGGACTGATATCTGCACAGTACAGAACGCAGACTGAGAATATTTGTGTTAACACCTGAACTTACCCACATCATGTTCACTTTCATCATCAGTATCACGGTCATCACATTTAGTAGTTGCACCCTTCTTGTGCCTATCAGCAGGGGATTTTCTTGTGATCGAGTGTCGCTCCTCTCCATCTATAAAAAATTATGTATTAGTAAAGTAAGTATTAAAATCTGAGAGGGTTTACACTAGCACAGTTAAAGATTACTGAACTCTGTCTGAGACCATTTTTAGTGTTAACAGTGCCTAGACTCACCCCCTTCATCATCACTCAAATCAACAGGGGGCCTTTCGGAGGTCTGTTGTTGCAGCTCTTCTTCATCTGTGAAAAAATATTTTTTAGTAAAGTGAAAGAACTAATATCTCCATGTATAGCATCTAAGAAAGATGACACTTGCGCAGTGAAACAGTACTGAACTCAGACTGAGAACATTTCTTGTGGTGGTAATGGACTTACCCACATCACTTCCACTAGCATTATCATCATGCCTTTTTCTTGTAGCAGTCATCTTTGGTCTCTCAACAGGTGAGCTTGTGGTGGACAGGTGCTGCAGATCCCCATCTGATAAGAGCATAAGTTGTACTGAAAAATCTTTAAGCAGCACTCACACTCATTGTTTAAGAAAGTTACCTTTTCTTGCTCATTAAGAAATGAGCCTAACATGTATTTCTGAGTATAGGTATTTTAAAATCTTTCAATTTTAAGTGTGAGCCTAAATGCACTAATATGAATATTCTTGTGGAAATATTATCACACATATTACTTACCATCATTAACTTCCAGTGGTATGTCTACATCTGATGTCTGTCCCTCTTCGCCTCTTCTCGAGCCTGTGGTTGGGGGGCTGTCGTGTCTTTCATCTATGAAAATGTCCACAGGAGAAATTAGGAGGCTTTTGACACTGCATTGAAAGTCAGAATTAACAGGTTGATAGCTTCGTTACACCACTTTGTTTATCCCTGATAGGAAATTTGCTTGGAAAAATGCAGTGTGGTTTGTTTTAATTACTAAATATACTCAAATACCAAAAATTATTTGAAAAATAATAAGTTATATCAACATACCAAAGACAACAGAGTCCAGTGTCTTGAGACTTTTCCCATTAAGAGATTTTGCTCCTTGCTCCATTGCGAACAGAAGTTTTCCAATCTTGGCTACCTGAAACGTTTTGTCCGTTTGGCGATAATATTCACAGTGGACTCGTATGTCATGTCCCATAAAACGAGCTACTTGTTCCAATTCTTGATGATCAAGATTGAGAAGCTGGCATAAAGTAGCAACATGCTTTCTGAGTTTTGTTGACCTCAGGAGTTCTGGGTTGCTTGCCTTACTCTCGACAGCATATTTCCTGAGGCAATCACACCCACGGATGTTTGTTGTTGTCCCGATCCTGGCAAACAGATATGGGTTGTCATCAAGTATTCCGACATCACTCCGTTTTTTGATCAAGAAATCAAGCGAGGCTCTTGTGCGCTCAAGTAGCAGAATGGGCACTTTTCGACCTCTCTTCCCACGTGTCACAATTCGTGTCAGTCTGTGGCTCATTTGTTTTTCCATGGGTGATAAAGTATCATAAATGTCTTTATTCACAGGGCCAGTGTCTGCTTTTAGATAAGTCTCTAAGGTTAGCCGTGAAGCTTCTCCTTCCCGCTTCTTATTGAAGACAATTATTTGTGCAAGAAGGCTCTCACATAGCCTTTTGTATGCGGTGGTGCTCACAGACTTCTTCAACTCCGCCTTAGACTCATCCTCAATCTTCCTCAAATAGTTCTGCAGAGTAATAACATCCTCGGTCAAAGGCACACAGTCTTCTTTGTTCCATCGTCGTTGTTCCATTGTACTGTGAGCATTTGTTGACACATAACTGGACCAAGAGCTTTCCAACAACTCCTTAAATTTCTTGGCTTTTTTTTCACCTAAAACATCTGATGTCATCAAACAATGTCCAATCCAGGCTTCTGTTGCTCCTTTAAGAGAAAATCCAATTTTAACTGCAGTGGATGGCTTTGCATATTCAGTGGTGCTTGTGCTGTAATTTGACACTCTTCTGGCTGCTTTTATTGTCAAATTAAATTTTGTTGGATCACACAGATCTTTCAGACCTTTGACACTCTTGTCAATTTCCTTTGCAGCCAATACAAACCTCCCCAGTTCTCTCATCTTTTGGGCAATGTATCTGTGTTGAGATTGTTCACGGCCCTTTCTTGCAAATAATGTATCTCCATATCTGCATATCATTGTGTCACTTCTAATTTGAGAGGTTACCTTATCTTGCAACATGGTATGAATGAGATTTTGAATTCCATCTGAGGACTTCATGATTGGAAGTAGTTGTGACGAAGCTTTTTGGATTCTTCCTCTTTTGCCTGTCTTTGTGTCCACTTTTCTAGCTCTACACGTTTTCTCATGTCGCCAGAGTTCAGTCCTCTTGAACATGGCGTAACAGTGTTGGCAGGGTAGATAGTCATTCACAGATGTTTTCTCAGAGGGCCGTTTCCAAGTCACAATCTCCCCTTTTCCTTCTTCCAAGACTTTAAGATTATGTTGCCAGTTGCCCTTGTTTCGAAGGGTTTCCAGTAGCGCCTTCCTTTCTTTGGAACCAACTGGAAAACTAAAGGCATGTGCAACATCAGCTTCATCCTCGTGTTTTCTTTGTAAATGTCTTGCAATCTTCAGATTTGACTTTCCACAATATACACAGTATTGACGTTTGTCCTGAGTCCTTTTACCATTCTTTTGGCTTGTGTTAATGGTAACTTTTTGTCTTTTGTCACCACCTTGTTGCTTCTTCCCACATTTCTTCATTTCAGGTGGATGTGGTGACTTTTCTTTGGTCCCTAGGTCCATAGCTTCTAGTTCCTCATGTTCACTAGATGACTGGTGACAGTGATCTTTCTCTGGGATTCTGTGCCTGGATAACTTCTTCTCCTTCTCTGAAAGTGCCTCACTGTCACTGCTTGATGGTGTTGATGAAGGCTGGTATTCTTCACCAGATCCACTGTTACTGAATAAGTCTTCATCTTCATCTTGTTCATTTGATGAGGATGAGTGATTTTTGTCAGAGCCATAGTGGAAGGATAACAACTTTTCAGACGACTCTGACTTTGAAGTTCCAGCTTTCAGAGAGGTAATCTCATGATCTGTGGTTAAAGAGTCTGGTCCAGCAGACACAGGCTGGCAACTGGCTCCTTCTACAAGGAGCCAATCATAGTTATGTGTTGAGATGGGTTGGTCACTGATGGATCCACTGAGGGTAATTGAGTCCATCTCAAAAAGCAGATCCATCTTGGAGAACAGATGGAAAGGAAAATTAGAGAAAAACATATTCACTCAGAGGAATTAATATAAATGACCTACAGGCTTGCTGAAATATTGCCTTTAAAATAGTAAAAACTAATACACAATTATTTCATTTTTCTGAGATCATCATGTTAATTACTGCTACATCATCAACACCTCATAAGTACCCAGCCCAGTGTGTGTCATAGTGTAAAGACAGTCGCTGCCTGTCACTCATGCAAGCATGTTAGCAATACTACAACGAGGATAGACAGAGCTGGTTGATCACAGTATAGGATAGGATGATTTAATAATCTATTCTGATGTGATCATAAACCAGAAGATCAATTAAATCAGCCTACGGTGTTACTGAATAGCTGCAATGTTTTATCTTACTGTAACCACAATATTGTAAATTAAATTAAACAACATTGTCATTAAATTATATAGGATACTATGAAGTCCTATAAGCAATAGGACTTCATAGTATCCTATTTAATCCCATCCTATTTAAATATTTTCTGTTATTTACACATGGTATGGCCTAGATGGCAGGTCTAGGTATCAGTGAAATATAATACAGTTTTAAGTAAAATACCTTTGCATCAGATTGGTTTATTTATCCTGATAATCCACTGTGATACTTAGATTAATTTAAACATAAACAGTAATCTATCTAAAATAATAAAATGAAAACGGCATCAGCAAAAGTGAAATATTGCCTGTAGCATTTATATATTGCCTGTAGCATTTATATATAGCATGTAACATTTATATATAGCATGCAGCATTTATATATAGGATGTAGCATTTATATATAGCATGCAGCATTATTATTAATGTGAGCAGAAGATTTCTTACCTGAGCAATGGTGTATGCCAAGTGGCTCGCCTCACATTTCTTGTGGTGATTCCTTAAAATGTGGAGATTTAAAACGCCTTTTAAATCTCTCCATCCATGCCTCTGTATCAGGTGTACATGCAGTCGCACCCTCTCTGCCAGCGAACTCTTCACCTTGCGCACGGAGCGCTCTGATTGGCTGCTGCTGATGGGTCGTTAATTAGCGGAGGCCCCCTAGTCTGGATCTGCTTCTGCAGCACCTCTCTAAAACTCTGTTAACCCTTTCAGTACTCTGCCTTTCTGAAGAAGGTTGACCCTAAAACATTAATATATGTTCACACAGTTCAAACAACTAGATAAAATCTACTGAATTAAAACAAAGTGCAGACTCAAAAAAACATCATACACATTTTTTTGTATATTTATAAATATAATATATATTTTTTCCACATTCAGTCTTGAATGTACTTGAATTGTATTTATACAGTGAAATGATATTGCAATATTAAAAGGAGCTCAGTTCATAAAGAAATGGCAAACTGTTTTACAATCCAGAGTTCAGACCAGGAGGCAGAGTTGTAGTCTTACACACTTCTCTGCTGCTTCTCTAGCACTGTCTCACACCCTAAACTCTATAAACTCTATAGATGTTCTGTCTGCTCCCAGATTATTTAAACCAAAAAACAACAAAAGAAGAGTTACTCATTTGAACCTGATACAAATCAGAACAACTTCACTGGCAGAACAGAAGAATGGGAAAATTAAATGTGGTCTTTTAAACATCAGATCTCTCTCATCCAAATCTCTTTCAGTGAATGATCTAATAACTGATCATCAGATTGATCTATTTAGTCCGACTGAAACGTGGCTGCAGGATGATGAATATGTTAGTTTAAATGAGTCTACGCCACCCAGTCATAGTAATTATCACATTCCTAGAAGCACAGGTAGAGGAGGAGGAGTGGCAGCAATCTTCCACTCTGATTTATCTATTAATCCTAGACCTAAGGAGAGCTTTAATTCATTTGAAAGTCTTACCCTTAGTCTTGCTCATCCAGACCAGAAGACACAAAAACCAATTCTTTTTGTTGTGGTATATCGCCCACCTGCTCCTTATTCTGAGTTTTTAGCTGAATTCTCTGAGTTTTTATGTGATTTAGTTCTTAGAACAGATAAAGTCATTATAGTAGGTGACTTTAACATCCATGTTGATGTTGTCAGTGACAGCCTTAGCTCCTCTTTTACATCATTACTAGATTCAATTGGCTTTTCTCAGAATATAAACGGATCAACTCACAGTTTTAATCACACCTTAGATCTGGTCCTAACATACGGCATAGAAACTGAAGGTCTAACTATATTTAGCCATAACCCTCTTTTGTCTGATCATTTCCTCATAACTTGAATTTACAATAAGGGATTACACAGGAACTGAAAAGACATATCATTACAGCAGATGTCTATCTGATGATGCTGTAGATAGATAGATAGATAGATAGATAGATAGATAGATAGATAGATAGATAGATAACTTTATTGATCGCTTTGGGATATAAAGAATTAATCCTTCTTTATTCATCCCAGTGCCATGTGTCAATGATGTGGACGACAGCAACCACAATTTAACTCCTGCACTAACAGATGATTTTGTTGATGGCACTGCAGCATCGCTTAGTTCAGCTCTAAACTTAGTTGCTCCTCTGAAAAAGAAGGTCATGAATCGGAGGAGGCTAGCTCCCTGGTATAATTCGCAGTTGCGCTGTTTAAAACAGGCAGCCCGAAAGCTAGAAAGAATCTGTCATTCCACTATTTCTGAAGAAGCTCTCATAGCCTGGAAAGACAGTTTAACAACTTATCATCAATATCATCAAAATTAGGAACATCCTGTCTCAGAGTGATGCTAAGAAACTAGTTCATGCATTTGTGTCTTCCAGACTGGATTATTGTAATTCATTACTGTCTGGATCCAAATAACTCGTTAAAAAAGCCTCCAACTGATTCAAAATGCTGCATCCAGAGCATTGACAGGAATTAACCAGAGAGATCATATTACTCCAGTTTTAGATCACTTCGGTCTGGAAGTGCAGGCCTACTTGTGGTTCCTAGAATTTTAAAAAGTAGAATGGGAGGTAGAGCTTTCAGCTATCAGGCTCCTCTCCTGTGGAACCAGCTCCCAGTCTGGGTTCAGGAAGCAGACACTCTCTCTATTTTTAAGGTCAGGCTTAAGACTTTCCTTTTTGATCAAGCTTATAGTTAGAGCTTGACTAAACCATCCCTTAGTTATGCTCCTATAGGCCTAGGCTGCTGGGGAACCAGGCTACTGGGGGACAAAGCAACAAACACATGTTCTCCTTCTTTCTTCTCTCTCCTCTCTCTCATCCGGCTCAGAGCTCCTGCCCTCTAAATTCCTATCTGCTACTAGTCATGCAGTTCTGTGCTATTACTGTATAGAATGTTTACTGCTGTTATCCACTCCTACCTGACTGAACAATTCTCCAACCTGCCTATGATTCCTCTTACATTTTCAAACTGTCATATAACATCATTAGTTTGAATCATAGCATCCAACTTGTATGCTTTAGTCAGATATGTATATTTATGACAGATGTATGTTTATCTTGCTGTTCTCTTTCTCTGTCTGTACCCGGCTGGCCTTAGGCAGATGGTCCCTCCATATGAGCTGGTTCTGGTTCTGTTCAAGGTTTCTTCCTGTTAAAAGGGAGTTTTTCCTGCCACCCTCTCCTTCAGGCTGCTCTGGGGGTTTCAGGCCGGTCTTGTAAAGCGTCTTGAGACGATTTGTATTGTTATTGACGCTATATAAATAAAGCTGAATTGAATTGAATTCTCAGCTATAAATGTAATTACTTAAATTAATTAATTTCACATGGCAAAACTAGCCATTACATTTCTGGTTATGCCTCTGATCACAACACAGCAGTACAAGCTTTACTCTTTCATGATAATTTGGGTGTAATGTCAGACCAATGCACTAGGGGCGCTCGCGAGCAAAAAGTGTGTGAAAATCCGGTGCGTCCTAGAGTGTCAAAAACTCATTCTGGCACTCAAGTTGGGACTTTTGAGAAAACAAGAGAACAGCATGTATATAGCCTTAGGAGGCGATTTAAGTGGAAACTAAGTGAGGACCGGCCAAAATGTCCTCACTTCCCAAAAAAGACTTCACTATGTTGGTTAAAAACTTATGCCGGTCCTCAGTATGTGGCAAGTACAAGAACACACACACACACACACACACACACACACACACACACACACACACACACACACACACACACACACACACACACACACACACACACACACACACACACACACACACACACACACACACACACACACACACACACACACACACACACACACACACACACACACACACACACACACACACACACACACGTCTCATTTAGGCTCATTCATCACAAACACACTCACGTTTAATTGTAACCTCGGCCCGTTGGCATGGCAACCGCAATCATCATTACCACCATCATCATCATCTATGCTATGATTGGCCCGTGGGATGAATGAATGAACAGCTGTAGGGTGTATACATGCCTGGCCAGTTTATTAGGTACACCAGTGAATGTATTCTAATAGGGATGTATATGACATATATATGATAAGAGAAGAAGAAAGTGTTGGTGGATGACCAAAGGGATATTCTGCTGTGATGGAGACCACCTCCCTCCCTCCCTCCCTCCCTCCCTTGCCTCCGTACCAATCACACCGTCGTCATGGCAACCGCCTCATCCACAGTAACCAGCCAAGGCACCAATCAACCTCCTGCTATTCAGATCTGTGTCTGTGTGAGGTTAATCCTCGCTCTCTGAAACTGAAACTGAACATTAACAGCAGCTGGTCCTGACCTGCTCACAGCGCCTCCTGCTGGTCGAACCATGTTGGCAGAGCAGCCATACAGCGGCTACTGGTGTAAAAACCCACTTTACTAGTAGCGAACGCGGAGGAGAAGGAAGGAGGACGAGAGACGCTCAGTTTGCCTCACATGGCACTCAGCACAGCAACTGCTCACAGCTGCGTGCAGGAGGGCGCTTTTATTAAACCACGCCCACCAGACAGGTGGCTTCACCTTCACAATTAAATCATAATCACGTCAATGTTCTGACAAATAAACATAAATCAATAAATAAATAAACAATCAATAAGTGAGAATAATTGAGAGCACCACTCAACACCCCCACTTGCTCTCACATTACAAAAAAACATTTCATTTACATTCAGTCAGAAAACATCAACATAGTCTATTTTCTTTCAGTTATACCCAAACATAAATTCAGCAAATCTTGCTAACTTAAATTTTGTTGCAGGCTTGGTCATAAGATCTGCAACCATCTGCTCAGTTGGACAGTACTCTAATGACAGTTTACCATCAGTTACAGTGGACCGAATGAAGTGGTATTTAATATCCACATGTTTACATCGCTGTCTTTTAACAGGATTCTTAGCTAAAGCAATTGTGCCTTGGTTATCCTCAAAAACTATAGGTAGCATATACACATGTTTATCAATACCATCTAACAGTTGTGTGAGGTACAGGCACTCTTGGATGGTAGTAGCAAGAGCAATATACTCCGCTTCACAAGTGGACAGTGCTACAGTGGGCTGCTTTTTGGTCTTCCATGACACTAAAGTGCCACCTTGAGATAGAGTTACACAATACCCAGTTGTACTACAACGATCTTTTACATCACCAGCCCAGTTTGCATCACTGTAGGCTTGTATACCCAGGTTTTCATTACTCTTACTATAACACAACTTCTTATCACTTGTACCTTTTAGATATCTTAGCACATGTTTAACTGTACAAAAATGTTCAACAGTAGGTTTGTTGAAATACTGTGACAGTTTACTTACAACGAAGCTTAAATCAGGTCTTGTACATACAGTTAAATAAATCAGACTACCGACTGCTTCTCTGTACATTGAAACATCACTCAGTAATGCAGCATCATCTGTGTAGTTCAGTTTCTGTTCACAAGGTGTTGACCTAGGTTTGCAATCTTGCATGTTAAACCTTACCAGAATCTTCTCAACATATTTTGATTGAGACATTGTTACACAGTTATTACATTGTTCGAAATCAATACCCAAAAAACTTCTCAGTTTGCCTAGGTCCTTCATCTTGAACCTTGCTGCAAGCATGTCTTTTGTAACCTTCATAGCATTCTCATCACTTGCTGCAATTAACAAGTCATCAACCCAAATTACCATAATGACCTTCTCATGTTCTCTTTCTCGTGTGTAAACGCAGTGGTCAGCTTGGTTTTGGAGAAACTCATTCTGTGTCAAATGGTCATGTAACAACTTATTCCAATTACTGCCTAATTGTTTGAGCCCATACAATGACCTCTCTAGTTTGCAGACTAACTTCTCGTCTGTGTGAGATCTCACCTCGTACCCTTCTGGCTGTTCCATGTAGATCTCACAGTCTATGGGTGCATTTAAATAGGCAGTTTTCACATCCATCTGGTGTAAGATCAAATTTTCTTGTGCTGCCTTCTGCATCAAAACTCTAACACTAGTCATGTTAGCTGTAGGAGAAAATGTCTCCTCATAATCCACACCCATCTTTTGACTGTACCCTTTAGCAACATATCGAGCCTTGTATTTCTCAGATCCATCAACATCAGTTTTAATAGCATACACCCATCTACCCCCCACTGCTTTCTTACCCTCAGGCAAATTGGTCAGTGTAAATGTGTTGTTCTCTTTAAGTGAATGCATTTCCTCATCCATGGCTTTCACCCACTCTTTTGATTTGTCTGAGGTTACAGCTTCTGTAAACGACACAGGTAGGTTACATATCACACGGTAACAATAATCAATGTTACTCTGGGCTAGATCTGTGTATCTGTCTGGCCTCCTTCTCTCTCTGGAAGGATAACGGCTTGACTCAGGTTCACACTTGACTTCAACTCTTTGTGGTTGGTGATGGCTGACTTCAGGTTTCTGTTCTACTGTCACATGATCTGGACTTCTAGATCTAGGTTTTATGAAGTCATCATCTTCAGGTGTAAAATGAGTCTGTGTCTGTTGCTCTACACCTGATTTAGCCACAAACTTTACCAACCTGTGCTTCTGCACTTTCTTACTGACAGGTAAGTAGACCATGTATGCAGGACTGTTTTTATCATACCCAATGAAAACACATTTTTCACACCTTGGATCAAGTTTTCTTTTGTCTTGTTTATAAGCAAAACACTCTGACCCGAACTTCTGCATTCTAGACAAATTGGGTCGTCTTCCTGTCAACATCTGGATCGGTGTCTGCCCTGTGCGTCTGTTGAAACACCTATTCCTGACCACAGCAGCAGTTTGGACTGCATAGGTCCATAGTTGTTTCGGCAGACCACTTTCAATTAACATGCACCTTGCCATGTCAAAAAGTGTGCGCCAATTGCGCTCAGCAGTACCATTTTGGTGAGGAGAGTAAGGTGCTGATGTCTGATGTTTGATCACATTTTTAATGAGCAATGTCTGGTAATCTTTACCTGTAAATTCTGTACCATTATCAGATCTGAAACATTTCACTTTACCATATGGGGCAGTATCGGCCAAAAACTTCTCTGTAGCTAGAACAGTGTCACTTTTGTTCTTCAAGAAATACACAAATACAGTACTGGAAAAATCATCAGTGAATGAAAGTGCATATCTGTAACCATCTCTAGACTCTGGGTGAATTGGCCCTGCCAAGTCTGTGTGTACTAGTTCTAGAGGGGTCTTAGCTCTTACATCAGGGTCTCTGTTTCTGGTTTGGAAAAACTTCCCTTGAGTGCACACTTCACAATGTGGAGGTTTTTGTGTGGAACCCTTGATTTTCATACCATCCACAACATCTTGTAACTTCTGAATGTCATTATAATTACAGTGCCCCAAAATTTCATGCCAGGTCTGCATATCATGACACCCCTTACATTGATCATCATCACCTTCATCATCATCATCATCATCATCATTGTTCAATGTGTGCAAATAATAAAGTCTATCGTGTACGTGTATGTGAAATTTGGTACCGTCTCTGTGGATCAGAACGTCCTTCCCCTTCTTGAACACCACGGTGGCTCCATTGGCAGTGGCTGCTTTCACAGACAGAATGTCTTGTGGATAGGATGGGATGTACAGCGCCTGCCTCAGTGTTGTGTTCAGGGGTCTTCCTTTGCTGTCGATGAGACAGACTTCTGCATCACCTCGGCGCTCCGCGACGCCCTTGCACCGCGTGCCGTCCGCCAGCTCCACGCAGTGTGACTTGGCCTGGAACCCGTCATCAAACCTCACGAACTTCGCCAGGTCTGTGACGATGTGCGAGGTTGCCCCGCAGTCAACCATCAGGCCCCTCACGTCGACATCTGCTGCTCCCTCGCTCACTCGGAAGAAGTACTCCTTGTCCTGGTCCTCTGTCTCCCCGGAGACCTTCCGTGCGTCGTCTCGGTTCCCACGCTGTTTCCGCCTGCAGGTCGTGTCCCGGTGTGTGGTGCTCTTGCAGTGGCTGCACCGCAGTCTGCGCTGGCAGCCTCTGGCCAGGTGTCCCTTCAGGCCGCATCTGAAGCACACCACTTCCGCGGCGGTTCTCTCAGCTCCCCGGTCACCTGCTCCGGCGGGTCTCGCTTTCCGCTGCCGCACGTTCATCACGTTGTCATCTGCAGCCCGCATCTTCTCTGTGTCCTCGTAGCTTCGTAGCTTTGTTTTGAATTCAGAGAATTGCATCGTCTCATCTCGTTGTGTGACATGTATTGCAAATGGTTTAAAGGACTCCGGCAAACCTTTCAATACCATTGCAACCAATAGTCCGTCACTCAATGTCTCACCGGCATTTCTTAGCGCTGTGATTGCGGTCTCTGCCCGGATCACGTACTCAGTCACAGTTTCACTGTCTGACTTCTGCAGTGAAGTCAGTTCTGTGTAGAGGCTAATAATGCGTGGCTTTCCTCGGCCCTGATAGTAGTTCCTCAGGATCTGGAGGGCCTCCCGCCCGTCGTCGGCAGCATCGCGCATCACCAGCGACAAGCTCTTATCATCGAGAAACTGGATGAGCTCCGCATATACTTCCGCATTCTTTTCGTCTGCGTCTTCGGTTGTGGGCTCTGTTAAGATAATGTCTTTTAACCCCTGCAACCGGAGGTGGCCCAAAAACTTCGCCTCCCATAATTCATAATTCTTTTCGTCTCCGTCAAACAGGAGCCGCGACCAGCGGCTACCTAGACTGCTCCTCTCTGCAGCCCGTCCGCTCATGGTGCTCACAGCATGCTATCATCACCTGTACGTCGGTGGGAACATGCTGCAAAACTTTTCTCTTGATTCACCTGGGTTCTCTGGGCCCATAACCTGTTGGCAGAGCAGCCATACAGCGGCTACTGGTGTAAAAACCCACTTTACTAGTAGCGAACGCGGAGGAGAAGGAAGGAGGACGAGAGACGCTCAGTTTGCCTCACATGGCACTCAGCACAGCAACTGCTCACAGCTGCGTGCAGGAGGGCGCTTTTATTAAACCACGCCCACCAGACAGGTGGCTTCACCTTCACAATTAAATCATAATCACGTCAATGTTCTGACAAATAAACATAAATCAATAAATAAATAAACAATCAATAAGTGAGAATAATTGAGAGCACCACTCAACAAACCATGAACCTGTTACCTGGTCTAACCCTGACTGACGTCTGTCCCCTGTGTGTCCCAGTGCTCGTACGTCCCTCCCTGTGAGAGGGACAACCAGAAGAACAAGGACAGCGTTTTGTGGTGGGAGGATTATTTCACCAAAGAGGTCAGCAGCCAGTCCTTCACCTGCTTCTTCAACCAGCAGAGGAGGTGAGAGCCACAGCCTCCGGCCTGCAGCCGGCTCATCTGGAGGTGTGACGCCGTTAAATTGGAAACGCTGGGACGTGTGATGCTGTGAAGTTTAGATAGATTACAGACGTCAGGAGCCTCTTTCTGGTTGTGATTTGTTTCCTGTGACCTCTGACCTTCCATTTACTCACAGACTGAGGGACCATCAGGTTTTAGAGTCTGTACCATCAGTTCAGATGAAAACTAGCGTCTAAGCTAACGCTACTGCAGCAACGCTCACAGTGATGAAAGGAAAAACACAAGAGCAACGTTTTAGTCCAGTTCGTTTGGTTTAGTGTGTCTGTACCTTTAAACAACAACTGAAGGAATCAAGCTAGCTGCTAATGCTAATGTTAAAGCTAGGAGTGCAGGTTCTGGAAATGATAACTGGATTTAGGAGATTGTACTAGCCCCAATCAAAGCTGATAGCTCTTCCTTGCCTCAAAGCTAGTAGCACTTATTCCCACTTTCCTAGCCTCCAGGCTAATAGCAACTCTGCCTAGCCTCCTAGCTAACAGTAGCTGCTCCTAGCCTCTTTAGTTTGCCAGTTAATAGTAGCTCTTCCTGCCTTGCTAGCCTCACAGCTAACAGAGGCTAGGTCACGACATAAAAACCAAAATGAATCAACTAAAACAAGATTAAACTCTTCATTACAACATAATCTTAATAAATTCAGAGTCTGTTTCATGTTCTTAAAACATCTTAAAGGACTACGGTTGAAAATTAGCCAGCGGGCTAACGCTAGCATGTTTACTGTTAAGTTGATTAATGTGCATCACAGCAGATTTATTTATTTATTTATCTCAAACCAGACATTGTGACTTTCTCTGTCCAGAACTTATTTTTACGCAGTGTCCAAAAAAAAAAACTGATGAGACAAAGAAAAGCAGCTTCACGGTGTCAGCGTAATCCTCCCGTTACTCAGAGACGGTGCTTAACCGTGACCTTGGACGCTTTTATTTTTATCTCTGAACGAGGAAACTCTGCTTCTTAAATGAGGGCCCAGAGGGAGCTGAACATCCGCTCTGCTTCGGTTTCTACAGGAAAGAAAAATAAAGTGGAGCACTGAAAATAAATAAATAAATACGGCTTCATGGACACAGTCTCTGGAGGAGTCGGTTGTTGAGTTGTTGGGTCAGTTGGCGCTTTTATTAACAGCCGTTCATGCTAGCATGCTAACAGATGCTTCTTCTGGTGTTTTCAGGCCTGACGACGTGTTGTGGCGTCGGTCCCACGACACCAGCGTCCTGCTCCACTGCGTCCTCTGGCCGATGGTGTCCCTCCTCCTGGGGACACTCATCGTGCTCCTGACGGTGTGCGCTCGCTCCCTGGCCGTCCGGGCCGAGGCCCTCCAGAAGAGGAAATGCTCCTACGAGGTCTGCCAGGACCTCTCCGCCTCGTCCTCAGATCGCCGCGGCAACAAGGCCGGCGACCCCCTGGCGACGAACTCTGACCCCGAGCTGTCATCACCGTCAAGGACCCTGCCGCTGTTTGCGGTGCCGGTGCGACGCCGCGACCGGGAACATTAAGATAAAAAACTGTTTAACACGACGCGAAAACGGAAAAGACGTCGACGAGACGGCGAACTGAAGACGCCACCGACGAGCCACGGCGGAGACGAGGCGAGGACGAGGTGAAGTCCGGCCTGACGCCTGTAGATTTCAGCAGAAACTGTAGAGAAACTTTCCTAAATTTAAACAGGTCAGAGAGACGAAGGCTTGTCTGGACGGTTCTGGTCACGTTCTGGTTGGGTTCTGATCGCTGGTTCACGTTTATTAACAAATCTCTTATCGAACCTTTATTCTTTAATCTTTATTAACCTGCAGCTAATGGTAGCAGCTGTTAGCCGCGGCTAGCTAGGCGGTGGTGGGACGTGTTGATATTCTCCTTTGTTTACACCTTTCTGTTTAGCACATTAAGCTAGCTCCTTGTTAGCTTGCTTGCTGTTAGCCTCGGAGGCTTCTAGATGCTAGCAGCGGCTTAGCATCTGTGTTCTTGTGACGTAAGGTTCATTTAAAGTACGTAGCCTACGCAGGTCAAAGTCATTTATACGTTCATCAGTCTGTCTCGCTCTGTAACGTTTCTACTTCCTGCTTCAGTTTTAACAACGACGACTGAAACTTTCTCCTAAATGTCGCCGTAGACGAGTCGTACAAATGTTTGTGTCTCCTCAGTTAACGTCTCCTCCATGTGTTCCATCGTTATTAATCCAAATGAATCAATCAGAAAATCACGGAGACGTAGAAGCAGCTGGAAATACTAACGAGGAAACACACTGCTACCACGAGGACCAATCACAGCTCTTGGTCTGCGTTGCCGTGGCGCGTAGCTACATTTCTTTGGAGGTGGACGTCAGGCTAAGATGCTAGGGCCTGAGCGCGTTAGACGTCGTAATCTCCGTCTGAAGCCAGAGCCGAGCCGTTTGCTAACGAGTGAAGACGTTTCCTGAGATTCGATAAGAGATTCCAGAGCCGATAAAAGCCGTCACATCCCGACCTGAACCCTCAAAGCCAGACTCAAACCTGGAGGACGACACTCGGGACGTCGGGGTCGTCCTCCACCGTAGCTCCTGCTGATGTAGTTTCCAGTAGCCGTAAATGTTTCTGAGCAGAGATGAAGCAGCTTCATCCGTCAGAGTCAGTCTGATACACGTAGAGGATCCTTTTAAACAGATTTAAATAATTAAACCCAGCTTTTATTATTTATTTATGCATTTAAACACGGCCGTCATTAGTGGCTCCTGCTGCTCCTGGGACTCTGAACCTCCTCCTCTTTGAACCGAGGAGGCGCCAGCTGACGGCAGGAGGCTCTGATGGAGGTCAGGCCGGGAGCACCAGCTCTGCAAATGTTACTGAGGACCATGTTTCATTTAAATATTAACGGATTAAAGAAACAGGAAGGAGGCAAAGAGCCGACATTTCCTCATCACTTCATGGTTTTCTTCTTCCTTTCTTTGTTTGTTCATTTTCTTTGTTTCATTTCTTTTTACTTAATGTTGATATTTGATTAATTATCAGCTCAGACTTCAGCGTTTGACCGTTAAAGAACCAGAGACGTCTGGTCCTTTAACGCTCGTTTTCTCTTCACCGTCAGATTTTAAGGCCTCGATCA
The DNA here is from genome assembly GCA_005024645.1 of Planiliza haematocheilus. Classification (NCBI taxonomy): domain Eukaryota; kingdom Metazoa; phylum Chordata; class Actinopteri; order Mugiliformes; family Mugilidae; genus Planiliza; species Planiliza haematocheilus. The sequence continues at coordinate 139,244 of SRSE01000283.1, forward strand.
CACCTGTCCACCAGGTGTGATCACACCCAGGAGACACTGAGGGTCTAGTTTCTATAAATAAAAACCTTTGCAGGTGACAGAATAAAATAAAAAGAGTAAAAAGTACGACAGGTGAAACCAAAACGTTCAGACCTCGTCCTCCTGATGCTGA